>ML109513.1:0-44962 GCA_003697995.1 Taxidea taxus jeffersonii | reverse complement strand
AAGAAATTTTACCTGGCAACAAAATTATTTTTGACATTTATACAAACCTATAAAAATAATTTTTATTTTTAGAATGGAATAAAGAAGAAATAATTATATACTGGGAGAAAACATTACTGTCATTATGTTTGGGATAATATCTACTCAAATCTTAACAATGGGAGAATGAAGAATTCTTATTAGAAGTATGGAAATTAAACTAGAAAGACCAATCATTGATATTTTAACACTGCACATGTTTAAAGTGTATGGTTTAATCAGTTATGACATATGTATATGCCCATGAATTCATCACTACAGTCAAGATCATCTCATATATATTCAGTTATTTGTATTATATATATATATATATATATATCACCAAATTTTTTTTTTTGCCCCTTTATAGTTCCTTCTATCCCTACAGACCTTTCACCCCTTTCCCAGTTGAGAGTACCACCAGGAAGAATCCAAATGCACGTCAACAGGGAATGAATAAACAATTATGATAACCATACAATAGAATGCCATCCTATGATAAAAATGAGCAAGTGATAGACACATGGATTAAACTCAAAACAGTTATGCTGAGTGAATATTCAAACAAAAAGAGTACATGCTCTATGATTCCACTTATATAAAATCTTAAGAAATGAAAACTCTTCTATAGTGACAAAAAAAAGTAAAATGATAATATTTAATTAGCTTTTTTGGTAAGGTATGTGAGGTGTTTAAGAATTCAGCTTCAAATTCCTCAGTTCCTAGTCCAGACAAAACAAAATAAAACAGAATGAAAAGCCTTTAGACATGACTATAGCGAGTTTAATAATTCCTTTAGAGATAATATAGGTTCTTACAAAAATCTGACAGGGAGAAGATAAAATCAGATGAACATATGTGCAAGTTTTAGTCACACACTGGCTTTCCATTTGTTGATGGCTTCTTTCTGCAAATTTGTCTTCTACCAAAGAACATATCTGCATCATAGCTCTTTCATTTCTTTTCCTTTTTTTCTCCCATTGGCTATATAATTACAGTCATACTTTGCATATGGCATGAGTTTTCACGTTGTTTCTCCTGTTTCTAACTTCTGCGGTAAAATAGAAAGGGAGAAATGTTTTCGAAAATTTACTTATGAGGAAACAAGAATCGTAGCTCTTAATTTAATAATTTAATATACTTGTCCCTTGATTACTCATTGGAATTCATAGTTAGCTCTTAAGAATCCACTTAGGTTCTTGATTTTTTTCCTTCATATTAGAAAAGACAATTTATGCATAAGTTGATGAAATTAAATTTGATTTAGTTAAATGGGGACACAAGAAAGTAGAAAATTTTCTACATTTGAATTTTAAGTATTGAAGAAACATGACTTGGTTTATTTCTGAATCAATTGTTCTTCATTGATGAACAAATTGAATACTTAGACATTGCTAAACATGCTGTGAAATAATGACGTCTTACTCGTGTGTTTCAACATACAGATCTGGTCATTAAAGACAGATGACTAGAGCACTGACCTTAGACTGTCCAGGTTTTCATGAAAATATTAACTAAATTGACAACAGAAGAATTGACACAATCAACAAATAATTAAACCTTTACAAATTCATGTTTGATTATATGACTGGCTTGATCAAATAATGAATTAATTTAAGGCGGATAGGTTAAAAAGGAATATTTTCTGGAAGTGCTATCGCACAAACATATACACACATAAATCTTTTGGAAGTTTTGTTAAAGAACCAAAATAGTTGGTGTGAGTCTGGATAGCCTTTTTAATTTAGAACCTATAAAAACTGATCCTTGCCATTTCGTTGTTAATAAAATGTACAATGTTCAAAATCATTCCTAATCACCTTCCAAGTTTGTGTACTTTGAGTGAATGATTTTTTTCTGTCCAATATTAATACCATTTGTAAGAATATTTTTTTCAGTGAAACATTATAGAATAAATAAGGTCACGTTGCAATTAGTGAAAGGCACTAGGAGGTAGCACAGGTTTTATATTAAATAAAAAATAAAATGACCTTGAGACTATTTGTCATGACACCTAAAGAATATTTTCACATAACTGTAGTGGAATTTAATTTAATTTACTCATTTGTAAAGACTACTTATTATTTATCTGATAGGTCAATCCCTATATGTTAAAAATTGATAAACCTTCAAATTATATTTTTTATAGAGTAATAGAAATGTAACAGAAAACATCTAAAGCTTTTTTTCAATAACAAAAAAAAGTACATAAAAAAATTGGTCCATCTGTACTTGTGCCAAAGGCAGAAATCCAAAAGCCACAGTAGCAAAAGGCCAGGTCAGGGAGCCAGCTCAGCTCACCATCTGTAGTAGAAAGCAGAGCCTATTTACAGAAAAGAAAATGTATGTTTAATGCAAAGAACATTATTTCCAACAAGTAACTTATCTGGAATATGGTGCCATGGGGAGTTTGGAAATAAAAGAGTCAGCAATAAAGGGTACCAGTATCCTCATAGGAGCATGATTAAGTGTCTGACCGAAGCTTCCACTTGTTTCTGCATTGAATTGTTTCCCTTTAGTTTGCAACACAAAGACAGGTCCCATAGGAAGAAAAACCTGTCATCTACACAGTACATCACTCATTCGGGTACAGATAACAACATCTCTTCCCTGTGGGAAGAAATTCTCTTTATTGGACTTTGTGAGCCCATTCTTTATTTACTGACATTGTTCGGGTGGCAGTTATGGGAGGCGTGGCTCCCCCCTTCCCAATCAGAGCCCACGTTTTTTCGGTGTGGCCCTCAAGGACTGTCTCCCAGTCTCCTTCTCCATCCAGCTCAGACAGGTCTACTTTAACCAGCCTGTTGTTTGTCCTTAACTGTCACAATATATCACATTCAAATCTAGTGCTGTGTTCTTCGATTTGCTGTTAAACTCTGTAAAAAACGAAATGAAAAACAAACTCCCTAACCCAGGAAATAGACCCAAAGCTACCAAACGAAGAGCAATATGAGGCTGGTGTTATGCCAAGTATTTTGTTTGGTGTGTTTCCATAATGAGTACAGTGGCCCTCTGGGCTGGTTGCTGTTATCTTCCGCTCCTGTCTTAGAGTTGAAGGCACACATCCATTTGGAGTTGCTGAGTGCCCTATGTGCAGGCAGAACAGAGCTTGGATTTATACTCAGGCTGCCTGACGTGGAACTACGCCCCTAACGACAAGATCATATCGCCTCCGCATTTTTAATAATTAGTTTCAGAACGGAGGCCTTCCTAGACACCATACCTGCTTTGCCATTCCATTTTGCCCACTTCATCAGTGGACAAGCCATTAGACTATATTTATTTTATTTTTTTTTTAAGATTTTATTTATTTATTTGAAAGACAGAGATCACAAGTAGGCAGAGAGGCGGGGGTGGGGAGGAGCAGGCTCCCTGCTGAGCAGAGAACCCAATGCAGGGCTGGATCCCAGGACCCTGAGATCAGGACCTGAGCCCAAGGCAGCAGTTTAACCCACTGAGCCACCCAGGCGCCTCAGGCTATATTTATTTTATACATTCCCATATATCTCTCTCTATCTATAATTACATGGCTGTTGTGTGGTGCCTGGAGCTGTATGAAGTGCTTTTAATGTTTGAACTTATTTAATTATTACAATTATCCTGTGAGAATGACATTTTTAGCCTTGTTTTACAGAAGTTAAATGATGCAGTGAAGGGCCCTGGAGTTTACAAAAGGTTGAGTTTAGGATTCAGACTTCTAACCCCAATCTCCTTACCTCCTAAATGCTTTTACTCTTCATTATGTGAAGTGCTCCCTTCTTTCCCTCATGTTTTACCTCTAGTGGCTAACTATACATTCTTTTAGTCTAGGGATAATACCTTTTGGGTCTTTTGCAGTTCCTGTGACACCTAATGCACCAACAGCAGCACAGTAAGAACTTAATAAATATTTATTTCTAATCTTTGAATGCCTGTCCTGGTCTTTAAATCTCCAACTGAGACAAATTTACTACAAAATGTGTGGACTCCTGAAAAATTTCCCATGACAAAAGATTTCCCATTGAGCAACACTGAGAATTCCGTCAGTAGGAAATGTCAAGGTCAAGGTGACTCATATGCAATGTAAATATTGTTGACCTTTCTATAATTTCAAGTCTCCACAAATAAACTTCAAATCATAGACAATCCTAAAAGGACTATATTCCCTTTTACTCCCCACCCCCACAAATAGCCCTTAGCTAAAAGAAAATATTGCCTAGGACTAAGGAAAATATTTATGACTTACTACTTTTCTCCCCTCCAGTGTATATTATTTTAAAATTCTACTTTGCATTGCCACAAACTTAATTCATTCCTTCTCATTAGCCTTCTGTCTCACTCTTCCATGGGAGAACATGGGTTCTTCTATTTACCCCATGTATCTCTTTTCTCTTTCTTCTTCCATGTCTTTGTCCATATTCCTCATCTAGGTTTTACTTCTTTTTATCCTGTCTCTTGGCATTCTTCCCTACATGGAAATCCAAAGTAAAGCCATTGTGATACTTTGGGCATTCAGTAAAAGACAAAGGATACTCCTGTCTGAGTCTTTGTTGCTGCTCCTAGGGAATGCCTAATGTACTTATTTTGAAGTTTAAGAGCATCATTGTTTTTTATCAGGGAAGGTTTTGTTTTCTCTTTATATTATAGAGAAGATTTGTTTCTGCTAAAAGGAGTATAAATGTCCCCTGCCATCACCGCAGCTAATAAAAAATAGACATTTGCTGAAATGCAGCCATGAATAAGGATGCAGATTCCAACCAGAGTATTTAAGCAGACGGCAGTCAGTCAGACTTTCCTGTGGCATAATGAATAGAGGGGAAACAGTCTACAGGAATCCAATTTTTTTAAAAATGTATTTATTTGACAGAGATCACAAGCAGGCAGAGAGGCAGGCAGAGAGAGGGAGGAGGAAGCAGGCTCCCCACTGAGCAGAGAGCCCGATGCGGGGCTCGATCCCAGGACCCTGAGACCCTGACCTGGGCCGAAAGCAGAGGCTTAACCCCCTGAGCCACCCAGGTGCCCCCAATTTTTTTAAATCATTAAAAATTTTGCCCTGCTTTAGAAGTTCAAAGTGAACTCAGGCTTTGGGTGAATACTCTGAAACAAGAAGCAGAAAGTCCAAGAGAGATGTTTTTGGGAAAATAATCACAAGGAGTGTACAGAAACATAAACAGGAGCATCATTCTGATCGTAGCTACTGACCAGAAATAATACCAGTTGGAAAAGAAGAGGAAATGGGGCATAGGAGTCACATCCTCCTTAAAGTTTGGGTGGCTTCTTGTTTATTAGTCTATAGACTAAAATCTGCATTTTTCACATCACAAAATGTAGGTTCATTCATTCTCAGCAATACTTTATGTACTTTCTTAAACTCCAGAATTAAAGAGCCCATCGAGTATTATTCATTCTTATATGTGAAAGTCAAATCCAAGATTATCAATTTAGACTCATTACAAAATTCTATCATAATAGGCTTATTCTGCTTGGGTGTGTAAGTGTATTACAGAGCAGCATGGATAGTTCCCTTCTCTAATACACATACCACTTTAAATACCGACCAAATGATTATATATCCCTTTGTGTTGTGGCTTGCAATTTATGAATTAATTCTATCTCCTTGGGTGGTCTGAGAGTCTTTGAAACAGAAATTTTGTGTTACAGACAGGAATGGTATATTATATTATCTTGTACAGTGGAATAGCACAGTAACTAATACAAAGCTTCATAACACAACTAAATCCTTACTCTATACCAAACTCCTTCAAAGGTAGCATAGAAGAGTTAAAAAAGAATCTGAGGTATGAATTTTTCTATTTTTTGCTTTTTCTTCCTTTCCATCTCTGATACCTCCAATATCAGAAAAGAAGGTAACTTCTTCCTTTCTAGAGTCAGTCTTTAGCACTTGCTAAATTCAGTGCTCAATTTCCAATAACTCTCTGTAACTAAGAATCTATGAACTAATAAAGTACTAAATGCTTTTTTTGAAGCCTAGGGGAATAAGGGAACGGGAGGGTCCTGTATTTCAGGTGATTCTCCTTCTGTAGAAGATGATTTAAAACTGAAAATTTTCTATTTCTGGCATTCCAAGAGCAAGAATGTTATTTTCTAACGATATTGCTAAATAGATTTTGATTGTGTGGTTTAAGAAAGGGAATATCTATATCTATGTCTACATCTATATCAGCTTAAAGACTCTGAATATTCATTATACTTCTTGAGTTTCAGGGACACAAAAATCTAGTCCCTTAGTTCTATCTCATTTTCCAAATGAAGAGATAGTATTAATTGCCCTACCACTGATCTCAAAGATAAAAGCCAAGAACGATTTTCATCCTAGGTCAGCTGCTTATGCCATACCAGCCTGGGCAAACCATAAAACCTCTGGATTAAATTTCTTTATCTAGAGAAGAATTTCTCAAGTCCTTTCCAGTTACATGCTTCTATAATGATTCTCACTTTTGTATTCCACGACTTTTACAATGGACCCACAACTTCTGTTTTATTGTAGCTTGCTCTGTCTTTAGACCGGGTCTGTCCAAAGCACGTGCACATGCGCGCGCGCGCACACACACACACACACACACGCACTCGATTGGAGCACTGCTGTATGGCTTATTAAATTGATCCTGGTGTTAACAGTATATATGGATCGTCTAAATGCTCAAGCAGATGTGAAAATTTGTAATGACTACAGTCTATTGACCACATCTGGGTGGGATGTATCATTAGTACCACCATTATGACACAAACTGACTTGGCCACACTTTCCAGCTCATCAGGCTTTCTGACTTCAACTGACAAGTGTTTTTAGGTTTTTGTTTTGTTTTGTTTTGTTTATTTGTTTGTTTGTTTGTTTTTTTAAGAAAAAGCAAGTGTATACCCATAAAACTGGTATATAGACTTTCTTTTTAGGGATTTCGGAAGTCACTAAACCACACTTTGCAAAGTTCTTTTTTTTTAACTTTTTAAAAGATTTTATTTATTTATTTGACAGAGAGAGAGATCACAAGTGGGCAGAGAGGCAGGCAGAGAGAGAGGGGGAAGCAGGCTCCCCGCTGAGCAAAGAGCCCGATATGGGGCTCAATCCCAGGACGTGGGGCTCGATCTCAGAACCCTGAGATCATGACCTGAGCTGAAGGCAGAGGCTTAACCCACTGAGCCCCGCAAAGTTCTATGAGAATAATAATGAATGGACAAAATGTAAGTGACAATATTTCTTCCACATTATATGACAATGGAGCCAGGCTTTTGCATATCACTTCATGATCTTGAAATGAACATAATCTGGTTTATAGCATTTCCTTGAGCCCATGCGAATGTCTTTTTCCCAAACTAGCACTTTAATAGATTTTCCTTTCTTTGACATATTTTTCCAGGTTGCAGTTAATATTTCAAGATTTGAGTACAAAGCTTCTGTACAGCATCCTTCTTTCACAATTGCTAGTTTTCTCGAAGTTTGAAAGTAAATTACCTATATTAGAATTGCAATAGATAGAAGCTTGGAGCAGCCAGTTTGAAATAATGAAGTGTCTTTGTGAGCATAGTCACTTTTTATACATCTCTGGGTTATAAAACAAGTAAACCAAATGCAGTAGATTTTTTATCAGACATGATAGCAGACATTCAGGAAAACAGAGACAATGCCCTTGGAATTTTGGCATTTATCTGGCTTGCGTGTCCTTAAAGCCATTTGCATTATATTATTTGAGTCCACCACTTCAGGACTTTCCAGGCCTGTTTTTGGTATATATAAAGTGTAACCACAATTTTTTAGAACCATACAAATTAGCCTCAAAACAAACAGAGAAGGTTGGGGAATGAAAACTTACTTGACAATCACCTGAATCTATTTAAGGGAACACACTTGCAGTCTGTTTCCAAGCAAAGGTGAAAGAATGTGTAGATCAGCATCTCTGAATGACCATTTCTCCCCTCAATAATGGTTAGAAATATTGAATATTAAAAAATGGTTTGTAATTGAGCAGGTATCACTTGCAACTTTCTAGAAAACTTAGTTACCTGACATTTTTCATCGATTTCTCTTATATTAGAAAATGAAATGTCAGACACTATTAATTGCATTTTTACAATAAGTAGTTACAGCAGGAGTAATGGCTAAATGAAGGTACTTTCTGTCTAATGCACAATGGATGTATTCATTTAAATGTATTCAATTTAGATGAATGCAATATGTCTATATTCATTACAGTTATACATAGCTGTGGGCTGAGTGGATGGGGTGGTAATTACTACCTTTATAAATGGGACAGTATTGTCAGTCTGGAGGAAGAAAATTCCTTTCCTCATCATATTTTACACACCCACACAATAGATATGTCTGAGAATCTTTCCTTCAAATGTAGAAATTTTGCCCTTGAATTTCTAGTGGATCTAATGATTGTAGGTCATGCTTTTCTGGGAGGGTGGCAAGGGCTGCTCTTTGTTGCTTGGAAAATGACAGAGGAGCTGAGACTCTCAAGATCTCTCTGTACAAAGAAGCTCACGTTTTGTCATTTGGCCTTCCTCAAACTCAGGTATATGCATAACATAGTGTGGATTTCAATATTCTCACTCCATCCATTATTTGTCTTTGAGTTCAGTGAAGGTAGGACTATTAAATTGTGATTTAGTTGTATAGTTTTTTTTTTCCTAAATAAAGAACTATTTTTTCATGAGCAGTTTAGGTTTACAGAAAAATTGGGCAGGAAGCACAGAGAATTCCCATGTAACCTCAACTCTTAACCCTAATCTCCCTTGTTATTGACATTGTGCATTTGTGTGGTGAGGTAGGGTGTTCCAACTGCTGAACTGATGTTGAAATGCTGTTATTGGCCAAAGTCTATAGTTTGTATTAGGGTTCACTCTTGAGTTGTATAGTTATGTGGATTTTGACACACCATTCATATCTCAGGCCTTCCAGTTCTCGCCCTGTTAGCACTATAAATAGCGAGGCAAAAAGTGAGAAAGAAATCTAATGTATTTATTCTTTCACTCACTATATTTATTCACTCGTGTTTTCACTAAGGGGTGTTAGCAGGCCGAGAACTGCTATTTAATGGATTCAACCACTTCCCTGACCCTGGGTTAATTTACATATCTTTTCATGCATCCTCTTTTTCTCTCCAACCCAAGTGTACTGTTCGGTTTTACTGATGAGGGCTGGAATGTTCTCCATTAGAGATTGGTGGTCCTTGAACCTTGATGAGCTCATATTACACAGGATCCAGGAAGGCTCCTCAGTTTATGTGCATTATACTGTTTCATTGGTTGTTAAAAACCTCCACGAACCAATTCATGACCTTTAAAACATGTGCATTGTAGCTTTTCTATCCGATCAATAAGCAATCTGAAAATTATACCTGCCCCTTTTTGCCTCGATGGCAGACAAGCACACGTAAGCAACGAAGCAGTAGCTACTGTTAGGATTATCTCAGGGTGCATCTGGAACTGCCTTATTCTCTTTCTAAATTGTTTTTCTGGTGGAAGAACTGTATACTAATTTATGCTGAAGAAGATGGTGGTGGTGGTGTAGAATGCTGATGAACAGTGATTCTAGTGGAAATGCATGTGTTTTTCAAAAATAGTCTCTGTTCAAATGCAGCCAATTAGGAAGCTTTTCCAAAATAAGCAGTTATACAAGCAAACTTTAAGTATTTAATTATTACTTCATGAGCAGAAACGCAATCATCGCTCTGCCATCTTGCCAGTAAGTCAGAAATCTGTCGTTTCTGTCCAAATTAGAAATGATACCGCATTGTCTCCAAACCATGCTACCCGGAGGCAAGTTAATATATTTAAGGTGGTGGGACGCCTGGGTGGCTCAGTTGGTTAAGCAGCTGCCTTCGGCTCAGGTCATGATCCCAGCGGCCTGGGACCGAGTCCCACATCGGGCTCCTTGCTTGGCAGGGAGCCTGCTTCTTCCTCTGCTTCTGCCTGCCACTTTGTCTGCCTGTGCTCCCTAGCTCTCTCTCCCTCTCTCTCTGACAAATAAATTTTTTAAAAAAAAATTAAAAAAAATATATATATATATATATTTAAGGTGGTTGTATTTATTTTCTAATCTGAGCACCTTAAATCAATTGTTAATAAGAGGGGAAAAGCTCTCTTTCCAATCTAGGCAGTGGCTGGCATCACACCTCCCTGGGCATTGATGGAAAGGTATAACTTTGGTCATGTTCCATTTCAAGTCTGGAGAACCAATACTTGATTCTTAATGAACTGTAATGAGGAGAGTGGATGATGGCAAAATGGGGAGAGCACTAAAAGTCAAGAATCTGTAGCTCTTCTTGTGAATCTGTGTGTAGGCCTCCTCTTCCTTGTTTAGGGTAGTTCGTCAATAAGCTCCTTAGATCTCAGAATCTACATTTTTTTAAAAAGTTCTAAAATCTTCAAGTTTCATGTGTTTAGGATCATACTCATCTGCTTATTCTACTATCATCTCAACAGTTTAATTCATGATAGATGTACATTGCTTGGGCAGGCCATGCTATCTGTAGTGGGAGCATGCTATCATGTTATTATGTAGTGGGAATAGCATTCTCTGCTTCATAATTCATTCGTTTCACTTATTCAACAAGTATTTATTGAGTTTTTCGATGTAACAAGTACCATGGTAGATGCTATATAATGCAAAGACCACTCTTTCTGTAAAAGAAGCCAGTCATGTCTCTAGGAAAATCAATATTAGTGATATTAATATTAACTGAGCATATATGAGGATCTCTTGACAATGTGTGGTATTCCAAAAAAGTCCAAAAGTTAAGCAATTATCATGAGGTAAAGACATCTGAAAATCCTAACTATGTCAACCAAATTTGCATTTATGAGCAGGGATTGACTGGGCTTTCATATGAAATGGTGGGGTGAGAAAGAGAAATGCTCCTCTCACTTGCTCAAATTTCCATCAGAAAATCAAAGTTGCTTTGTAGACTCATGGGAGAATGGTACTGTTTTCTGAACAATTTTTTGATGTCACATACATATAGTAATGCACACATGTATACATATACCCACACATATGCACACAGAATCTCTGGACATCAAGTTCCTATTTTTACCATATTTACCATTTTACCACACTGTACTGTGTTTCCATAAAAATAAACTCATTTTATACTCACAACAATGCTGCAAGCCCCTCATTATTCCTCTTAATTTATATTGGACTAACTGAAACTGCTAGAAGAGAGAGGCTGAGATTCAAGCTAATCAGTCTCCAAGGAATAATTATTCCCTATCACAAAAATAAAATAAATAAGTGAATGAAGCCCTCTAAAGTGAGTTTTCCATTACCCAGTCTATGGCAGAGATTCAGGAAGACAATGGGGACCAAAAAGAGTTTTCTGGCTTCACTGCCACTTAATCGGGGGGTGGGAAAGCACTCTCTTTGAAGCAGGATTTTATCTGGGACACTATAATAGAAGCAGGTTGGGGAATATTAGAATTCTTAAAGCAATCTCTTACACACAACAGTGAAAGGTCAAATGTGAGCTTTCATACAAAGAATATGAATTCAATCCTCAAAGCTCTGAGCTGGTATTACCATCAAGGAGATATGAAGAACAGCAATTGATTTTTTTCTCTTCCTTTTTAATAATCAGGACACATATTCACAACCACTCGAAACAAGATGACCACCTTGTATTTTCCTAGTCCCTATCTCTCAGCTTCAAGAGCTTAATAGATTTTTAAAATTGTAATTGCTCCCCTTACTCTCTGTGGAAACTAGGGCCTCTGCATCATCCCAAATCTACAAAAAGTTAACAGCAGCAGCTTGAAATTTTGTGGCATCTGGACGAAGGCTAAGTAATTGGGGCAGCCTTTAGCATGGTGATTAATAGCTCTGAAGTCAGGCAAATCTGAATCTTAATCCAGTTTCTGCCTTTCAATGTTGAGCGAGTTTCTAGACAAGCTTGTGTCTTGCCTTCCATATCTTTGTATGGAATAATAATAGGTAATACTTCATAAGGTTATTGTAATATTAAGGGAGTTAACAAGTGTGAAGTGCTTAGCAGATTTCTGGTTTACAGTGATTGCTCAGTGGGTGTTACTGTGTAATCATCATTACAATAATAAAATAATTGGGGAGCAGAACACCCATATTTCTAATTAAATGCCTTACTCTAGGCAGCATTCTTGCCACATTAAAGACATGCTTGTTATTTGCATGAATGTAAAATTCTTGGTATAAGAAAGTGCATTTTTCTCTCCCTGCACCCAAAATATTAATTATTAAAATAATTAATTACTGCAAAATTCTTACTGAACTGTAACATAAAATGCCCACTGGCAATACCTAATGTCTTAAAGATGGCTCTTGTTAAGATAACTGTCATATTCAATTTATAATTCATTTTCAACCTTTTAATGAATCATTGAGAATAGAGAACATGAAGCTTTCTTTCACTTCATAAATGCTATTTTTTTTTCCATTAAATAAGCTTCTAAAGCCCCCTCTTTTAGGCAAAGTATGAGAAGAGAACTTTGAATAACTAGCATAAGTCAATGATAGAATTGTATGTTAAGTCTTGTGTGTCAAGTGTATTCTCGTGAATTTTATTCATTTTTAAAATTTTTTGAAATTTATTGATACTGAGAATAGGTAGCTGTTTTTACTTCTTTCATATTTATTCTATGTCTCTTTATATTTAAAGATTGTGTAATTATTTCAGAGAGCAAATGTCATCTTAAGTTGTCTTCCAAATTATTTGACCGGTGCAAATGTCCTGTCATTTAAGGAAAAGGCAAGGCATTCTGAGTACTGACTGTGTATCTAATGCTATGTGAGAAAGAGAAAAAAAAAACACCTTGACTTTTTCCTCTAATTCTTAACCAGTCCAAACTAGGTAATGCTCCGTAGCAGTTTGTGATTATCACTCTATTGCACTTTATAGTTGTTTAACATTTTACATGTAATTGTCCCCTCAAACTGTTAATTTCTGAGATTAAGATCCTTAAGAAATTGATATTTAGAGGAGTTTCTCTTTTTGTTGTTAAATAACAAACTTTCATTTATTTATTAATTTAGTTAATTTTTTTATTAACATATAATGTATTATTTGCTATATATGTATGTATGTATGTATGTATGTATGTATAATGTATTATTTGCATATAATGTATTATTTGTATTATTTAGTTAATTTTTTTATTAACATATAATGTATTATTTGCTTCAGGGGTACAGGTCTGTGAATCATTAGCCTTACGCAATTCACAGCACTCACCATAGCACATGCCCTCCCCAGTGTCCATCACCCAGCCACTCCATCCCTCTGCCTCATCCCTCAGCAACCCTCAGTTTGTTTCCTGAGATTAAGAGTCTCTTATGGTTTGGCTCCCTCCGAATCCTATCTTGTTTCATTTTCTCCCTCCCTTCCCCTCACAACGCCCCCCTCCCCTCCTCTCAAACTCCTCATATCAGAGAGATCACATGATAATTGTCTTTCTCTGATTGATTTATTTCACTCAGCATGATACCTTCTAGTTCCATCCATGTCATTGCAAATGGCAAGATTTTGCATAGTATGCCATTTTGTGTGTGTGTTTGTGTGTGTGTGTGTGTGTGTGTGTGTATCACATCCTCTTTATCCATTCTTCTGTTGATGGACATCTAGGCTCTTTCCATAGTTTGGCTATTGTGGACATTGCTGCTATAAACATTGGGGTGCACAAGTCCCTCTGATCACTACATTTGTATCTTTGGTGTAAATACCCAGTAGTGCAATTGCTGGGTCATAGGGTAGCTCTATTTTCAACTTTCTGAGGAACCTTCATGTTTTCCAGAGTGGATGCACCACCAGCAGTGTAGGAGGGTTCCCCTTTCTCCGTGTCCTTAGCAACACCTGTCATTTCCTGACTGGTTAATTTTAGCCATTCTAACTGGTATGAGGCGGTATCTCATTGTGGTTTTGATTTGTATTTCCCTGATGCCGAGTGATGTTGAGCACTTTTTCTTGTGTCTGTTGGCCATTTGGGCGTCTTCTTTCCTAAAATGTCTATTCATGTCTCTGCCCATTTCTTGATTGGATTATTTATTCTTTGGGTGTTGAGTTTGAGAAGTTCTTTGTAGATTTTGGATACTAGCCCTTTATCTGATACATCATTTGCAAATAACTTCTTCCATTCTGTCAGTCATCTCTTGGTTTTGTTGACTGTTTCCTTTCTGTGCAAAAGCTTTTTATTTTTTATTAAGTTTTTAGTTTTAATTCCAGTATAGTTAACATTCAATGTTGTATTAGTTTCAGGTGTACAATATAGTGATTCAACAATTCTATATGTTACTTAGTGCTCATCATGATAAGTGTACTCTTAATCCCCTTCACCTCTTTTACCCATCCCTCCTCCACCTCCCCTTTGGTAACTATCAATTTGTTCTCTGTACTTCTCTCTTTCTTGGTCTGTCAATTTCTCTCTCTCTCTATTTTTTTCTTTGTTTATTTGTTTTGTTTCTTTAATTCCACATATGAGTAAAATCATATGGGATTTGTTTTTCTCTGACTTATTTTGCTTAACATTATACTCTCTAGCTCCACCCATGTTGTTGCAAATGGCAAGATTTCATATTTTAGGGCC
Source organism: Taxidea taxus jeffersonii (assembly GCA_003697995.1). Taxonomy (NCBI): domain Eukaryota; kingdom Metazoa; phylum Chordata; class Mammalia; order Carnivora; family Mustelidae; genus Taxidea; species Taxidea taxus. The sequence goes on along the minus strand of ML109513.1, from coordinate 30,391 downwards.
AAGTAATATTCCATTGTGTGTGTGTGTGTGTGTGTGTGTGTGTATACATATATACTATATATATATAGAGAGAGAGTATATATGTACCACATCTTCTTTATCCATTCATCCGTCCATGGACACCTGGGCCTCTTCCATATTTTGGCTATTGTAGGTAATGCTGCAATAAACATAGGGGTGCATATATCCTTTTGAATTAGTACTTCCATATTTGGGGGGTAAATACTAAGTTGTGTGATTACTAGATTGTAGGGTAGTTTTACTTTTAGCAGTTCTTGAATGTATCAGTACTTAATGGTTAGTTGGATGAGTATGTGGTTAGATGGATGGATGAAGCAGCATGACACAGTAGAAAGTGTACTCTGCTTTACCATTTCTTGGTTTGATAGAACTCACAAAATTACTAGACATAAATTGCCTCTTCTAAATGATAGACTTAGACTATGTGATACCATCCTTAGTAGTCTACTAGACTGAGCCCTTACCGTCCAGCCTTCTGGTACATACAGACCAACTCAGCTCCAACTTTACATTTGATAACAGGCCCACCTCATACTGGGTGATGTCCTGGGCAGTGGCATGTAATATGTTGTCATGGTTCATTTAATGAAAGTCAACTATAGCTCCAACCTCAGTTTTCAATTTTGCCAAAGATGCTTAAGGAAGCTTTTTTTTTCTTCCTTTCCTCTGTGATTCCTCTAGCCCTACCCAGCTTGTAGCTTATATTCTCCTGTGCCCGAGATCTCTCTTCTCAGGTCTCAGCTACCCCATTTCTTACCCCCAGTCATCTGCTGTTAAATTTATGCTTTTAACTTCTGGATTTGATAAACACACTGGATTGTGAATTCTGTATGTATGCTTTGCTAATGGTATTTATATCCCATGTGTGTATTCCTCCTCTTTTAATAAGGGGACTAGAATATATCCTGGGGAACATCATTAATCCCTTAGAAGGAAGGAAAATGGAAATAGCAGCACCATTTCCTGGCAAGAAAAATGAAATAAGAAATGGGGTATATAATTTAGTCCAATGGCTGTAAAATGTTCACATTTATAGGAGATGGTGAAAAAGTTGGTAGAACTTTTTATATAGAACTATAATTTTTTTTTAGAACTTTTTTATAGAACTATAATTGCAAAATTTTACACTGAAATTCATTTGAGGTCATAATTAAAGGGTGTTTTAGAGATAAATGCTGCTTAAATGAAGATACCAAGAGTAACTGAAGGAGCCCCACCCCTGGTCAGTGAGCTGTTGTTATAAAATCCTCTATATAATCTGGAATAATATGAAAGTATATTTTTAGCCACTCTGAATTCTTAGTTGCCACCCCACCTCCGTTTAATGAAGCTGAGGCACTTTGGAGCCCTGAGGCACAGGTGCTCAATGTCCAAGGCACGTGGTCACTTTTCTAAGGCTGTTATTCCAGTGTTATAATAAAGGAAGAAAAACTGTGGATTAACACGAGTGGTCCCTAGTTCCAATACAGTCTTTGAAGTTGCACACAATATGTAAAGAACATGTAAAAAAAATGCCTAGTGAGAAAGATGGGAAGAGAACTAATATTTTCCCCCGATTGTAAGCTTGTTCCAAAGCTTTAGCTCTATCTCGATGTTGTACTTCTGCCTCAACTCTCAAGTGACGACATGAACAAGCCATTATTTCAGTTTTTTGAGCAACTGGGTTTTTGTCCTTAAATTGAAGTCCACATTCTCATTACTGGTTGCATCCTGTCAGTAGTTTTTTATTCCCCTGTCAACCAATAATATTACCAAATTCCTGCTTTAACTCTCTTAGATAGGCAATGTAGATGTTCGGTCTAGTTTTGTTGTTTGCTAATGGTACTCATGTCCTTTCTGCCTTGATGCCATGTGTCTTAGCATCTTTTTTTTTTTTTAAGATTTTATTTATTTATTTGTCAGAGAGAGTGAGCACAGACAGACAGAGTGGCAGGCAGAGGCAGAGAGAGAAGCAGGCTCCCTGCCAAGCAAGGAGCCTGATGTGGGACTCAATCCCAGGATGCTGGGATCATGACCTGAGCCGAAGGCAGCTGCTTAACCAACTGAGCCACCCAGGTGTCCCGTGTCTTAGCATCTTATACTTGGGCTTGAATCATCATGTTGCCATGTTCAAATTAATTGCTCCATCAATTCACCCAACCCTGTGATAATCTGACCCTCTTCCCTGTGCTTGCTTTCTTATCTGGTCTGCAGTGGCCCTGACATTTAGGTTTATGGCCTGATTTCTTTCTATAGAGGGTTAGTCATTTTAGAGAAACAGAACTAAAATCTATCCTTTATTTTGTCCATTCATTTTTTATGCATATTTACTTGATATCCTCTATGCACCAGTCATTCTTTTATTTAGGCATGAGGATAATGGAGAACTTGTAGAATGATGGGAGACATGAACATGGGAGCTACTGTTAACCATTAATTTTTGTAATACATATTTTTAATATATATAGGTAACTCTGTGCTAGACAGTATTTTGACATTGTGGACACAAAAATGTATAAAACAGATCCTGCCCTCAGAGGATCTATAGACATGAAAAAAGATGAGTTAATATCATGTAACATGTCTGGTGATAGAAGTAGAAGGGATAATATGGGAGCATGGATTGATACAATGTGACAGTGATGAGGTAGGAGGGAGTTTGTATAGTGCATTAAGAGGACTGACCTTAAGGGAGATAGTAAAGCACAGCTATTTCTTTCTTTTTTTTTTTTTTTTTTTTTTTTAGGATTTACATTTATTCTCATGCAGTTGAGGAGGTCTATTTACTGGTTGTACTTTGTGAGGTAGGTGGTCCCTAGCTCATCAGGGTTTTTTTGTTGTTTTGTTTAATTTTTTAATTTTTTTCATAAATGTATAATGTAATACCACCACCCTCTCCCAACACCCCTCCTGCCCACTCCCCTCAGTTTGTTTTATGACATTAAGAGTCTCTTGGTTTGTCTCCCTCCTGATCCCATCTTGTTTCATTTATTTTTTCCTACCCGCTTAATGCTCCCCGCCCCCACGCATCTCCACTTCTTCATATCAGGGAGATCATATGATAGTTGTCTTTCTTCAATTGACTTATTTCGCTAAGTATAATACCCTCCAGTTCCATCCATGTCGTCGCAAATGGCAAGGTTTCATTTCTTTTGATGGCTGCATAGTATTCCATTGTATATATATACCACTTCTTCTTTATCCATTCATCTGCTGATGGACATCTAGGTTCTTTCCATAACTTGGCTATTGTGGACATTGCTGCTATAAACATTCGAGTGCCCGTGCCTCTTTGGATCACTACGTGTTTATTTTTAGGGTAGATACCCAGTAGTGCAATTGCTGGGTCATAAGGTAGCTCTATTTTCAAGTTTTTGAGGAACCTCCATGCTGTTTTCCAGAGTGGTTGCACCAGCTTGCATTCCCACCAACAGTGTAGGAGGGTACCCCTTTCTCTGCATCCTTGCCAGCATCTGTCATTTCCTGACTTGTTAATTTTAGCCATTCTGACTGGTGTGAGGTGGTATCTCATTGTGGTTTTGATTTGTACTTCCCTGATGCCAAGTGACATGGAGCACTTTTTCATAAGCACAGCTATTTCTTAACAAGGGAGCTAGGCATAGGTTATTTGAGTTCAAATTCCCTCTCCTCTTATTAACTCAGTGACCACGAGTATGTGATTCTAAGTGCTGATTAATAGATGTGTAAATTATAGATTAAAAAAGAACTCTTTTTAAAGAACTTATAAGTTTTTTAAAGAAAGAGCTTATTTTATAAGATTGATGTGAAAAATAAATGAATAATAAATGAAATAATTGATAATAAATGAATAAATGAAATAATAAATGAAACAATTTATCACATACTTAATACCTGACACATAGTTTATGCTCAGTAGTTCACCACTATTATTCTATAAGCAATGAGAATTTCAAGAGGATTATATTATTATTTATTTTTTAACTGAAGTGTAACTGACATGCAATGTTACGTTAGTTTCGGGTGTACAACATAGTGATTCAACATCTCTATATATGTGCTCATCACAAGTATAGCTGCCATCTGCCACCATACAATGCTATTATAATACCTCTGACTATATTCTCTCCTGCTCAGGAGGAGTTTAAGCAGAGGAATGATGTGGCCAAAACTCTCTTTGAGATAGAGCACAGTCATAATTGTAAGGGTAATAGTTTTGAAAAATATGTGGTAAACCCATTGGCAGTGTCTAACATGAACTGATGCTTATAGAAGAAGCTTATCCTGGAGTTAGAGTCCATGGATAAATAAGAATATAGCTGTAGTGTGAATGGTCACCCATGGAGACTGTATGGAGTAGATAGATCAGCTGGCTGAAGACGGCATTGTGCAGAACACAGAAATATGTGGGGTATAATTAGAAGAAGAAATGTTTATGAATGGTCATAGATGAGTTTGGTAACAAGCAACAAAATGGAGGCTTTGTCCTCCTGGTAATCATGGGAAAGCATTCCAGAGGGAACAAAGAGCTGGTGTTGGTAAAGGAGTAAGAGCTCACTAATTTAACTAGGGGGAATAGACTTTGTGTGCTGAGAATAGCAAGTCCCAACACTGAAAATTTCAGTGAGGCTAAAATACATGAAGCAGTAGAGGAAGGATATAAAACAATGTAATCAATGTCCCTACTAAATATTATAGTAAGGAGAACTCATAGTAATAGTTGCTCCAAGGATATAGTGGCAGCTTGTGTTTGAGATTGGTCATTGGACTGGCAGAGGAAATGGTTGTGAGTCAGCAGAACCACAACCTGAAAATGGAAGGGATGAGAGAGAATGACCAGACTGCAGTTGTAGGGGTTTTTTTGTGTGTGTTTTTTTTAAAAGATTTATTTATTTATTTGAGAGAGAGATGGGGAGAGAGTGCACGCATGCAAGTTGGAGGAGTGGCAGAAGGAGAGAATTTTCAAGCAGACTGTCCCTGAATGGGAAGCCCAAACCTGGGGTTCCCATGACTAATGAGATCATGACCTGAGCCCAAAGAGTCAGACACTTAAGCAACTGAGCCATGCAGATGCCCCAGTGGTGTGCTTCTTTGAGAGAATTCATTATGTGTTTGTTGATAAGTTAAGAATAAGACTGAATTGAAAGTTATTTCCAGAGTGCCATGAATTTCCAAAAACTGATGAGCCTCACCATATTCTTTCAGTCATAGTAAAATTAAATAACAACTTGATTAATATGAGATCTGGTTATGCTATTAGAGAGAAATATAACCAACCTGTTTGCCTTCTTTAAAGGATTTTCCAGAAAAGGAGAAGTCTACAGCAAAAGCCTTGGAAGATGTAAAGGCAAACTTTTACTGTGAATTATGTGACAAGCAGTATCACAAGCACCAGGAGTTTGACAATCATATTAATTCTTATGATCATGCTCATAAACAGGTAAGCCAAGTGGGGGAAATCCTCCTCATTCCTAGATTTCTACCTTCAGAATAGAATGTATGTATTTGGCCTTATTTACTGTCATCCAAGATAATGAGGTGAAACTATTTATTTATTTATTTATTCATTATTTTTCTTCAAAGGTTGTTTTATGTCTAAATGTTAGGTGAAATATTTTTTCCTAGAAGTATCATAAACCCTTAGGTGAATTTAAAGATGATCTAAAAGTGGACTGATACTTATTTCAGAATTATACATATGGGGAAAACTGAACCCAGTAAAAAGAGTGTCCTATTTGAAAACAACCTACTAGTCAGTGGCAGAACCAGAACACTGGGTAGAATCGATTATAGGGTTCTTTCAAAACTTGTGAGGTTTAGGGACTCCTAGGACTGTGGGGAAAGAATTAAGAATACCCTCTTAAGGGAGTCAAAATGGTTACTTGATAGATGAACCACTGCAAATGAACCCAAAAGAACAAAATTTCAGGGATGCTAAGTTGAGAGGTAATTCAGAGAGAAATGCTTCATTCCTTCTTCTAATGAAATCATATATGTATATATATAAAATCAGTTTAAATATTTTATACATGGCTGCTAATATTCTCTATTTCAAACTCTCCATGAAAGAGGAAGCTGTTAATCTTATCCTGTTAGATTTTTAACCTTGTTGCATGAGGTATGGGGATATTGGCCACTTACGAATTGGGAGTGTTAAATACCCCTAACACAGAAATCCCACCTGGCCAGAGGATTATTGCTAACAGCTGTGAGGAGGTGCACACTCCTGATGCTGAATGGACCTGATATCTTGGAATATGTGGGTAAGTCTTGTATAATCTAGACCTAAAATATTTATTCAGAGTGAACAACAATAAATGTTTTGACTAACATTGCCAGTATTTACTGAGTGCGTCCAAAATATTTGGCATTGAGAGATGCAAAGAATCGGTTTCTATCTTTAAAGTCATAGCATTTATCTATAATTGGCCATATTTCTCAGACAAGAGCAAGGGCATGGGATAAACTGTTTTAGGACTATGATTCCTAAATCTTACTGCACATCATAATCACTTTGGAACTTAATAACACAGATGCCTGGACTCTCATTTGGGTATTGTAATTCAGTAGTTCTGTGGGGGCCCAAGAACTTGCATTTTAAAATAATACAACACGGAATTTACCAAGGATATTTAAAACTGAACTATGAGGCTATGATCCAACTCCAACTCTGATCTCCTTTCCTTACTGCCCCCACCCTGCAACCCCCAACCCCCACCACCATGTATTATTTTTAAGTAAATTCCAGATGTCATGTTATTTTGTCTAAACTTGTTTCAAAATGGACAATGGTGCTTACATAATATATCTGCTATCAGACCTAAAAAGTAACAGTAGTATCTTCATATCAGTTGGTGATCTTGTTTCTTTAGTTGTCTCATAAATGATTTTTAAATTTGGGTTTCTTAAAATCAGGCTCCAGAAACATCCACACTTTTGGTTGACACGTCTTTAAGTTTCTTTTAATATATATTTAAACTATAGGTTTTCCAGTCCCTCTTTACATTTGACCTCTTGTAATTTATCTGCTGAAAAAACTGGACGTATTCAGGTTTTGCTGACTGCAACCCAGTGTTGTCTTTTTTCGTTTTCTCTGTCTTCTGTGTTTCTTTTAAACTGATTGTTACATAGAGAGATCTGAACAAATTCCAGTTCATATTTTTTCCTTGGCATAAATATATCACAAGGCATTTTGTGTCCTTCCGTGAAGAGGCATATGATGTCTAGTTGTCTCTATTTTTAGGACTGTAAGTTTGGGAAATGGGTTTAGACGCTACCAGTGTGATCCACCCATCAAGTACATCCGTTACATTTTTCCACTAATGTTTCTGTAGTCATAGATAATCATTTGTTTAAATCCCTTACTTTATTTGGAGTTGTAAAATAATGATTCTAATTCTATCATCTTCTTATCATCTATTAGATGAACTATATCTATAAAGAGAAATCCCTATAATTCCCTATAAGAATCACTCCCAGAGGATTTTATGTAGGTGGTCTTAGGCCACATATATAAAAATTCTCCGTATATATAGATACAGTATATAAATAACCAGAGAAGATTTTCATGGGATAGCTACAGTTGATCTGTACCTAAACATGCTTAAGTCGACGGGATGGGATGGGATGTGATGGCATCCTTCATGTGGAAACACAAGAATCTAAGGCAAGGAAATAAAAGAGCACAGGGCATCTTTTCAAACTGTTGAAAGTATTTGGACTCTGAAGGGGATGAATTCTCCACATCTGTCCGATGTGCCATAGCCTCCCTTATACTCTGAAATTCTGCCTGATCACTTTCCCTTTTTATTAATTTCTTCAGTCTTATTTCCATTGACTTTCCAACATGTTGAAAAAAAACCACCTTCCTCAATTCTTTTATTTCATCTGTGCCTGCCTGCTTGCTTACTTCCTTTTTTTCCTTCTCTCTTTTTCTTTCTTTCTTTCTTTTTCTGTAGGTTTACCACCATTCTAATATTCCTTGGTATGTTCCTTCACCAAACAGTAATTGAGTTTCAAATATGTGCTATTGTGCTAGTTGTGAAAAATGGGCCAATTTGGTCTCTGACTTCCGGGAGCCTGCATTCTAACTGGGGAGACAGGCCTCAACCCATCTTTAAAATACATTGATTTAAGTGTTCTAGAAATTACATCCCTAAGATACCAAGAAAACCTACAAAACTGATTTAAGAAAGAAGAAATGACAAGTGAGCTGGAATTTTTAAAGAATGAGTAGAAATCAACCACACAGTCAAGGATGGTAGTGGGGCCTGTCTGATAGAAAACCTCTATCAGGACATATGGCAGTTATAAAGCATGACCAGAGCACAGAGAAACTGCCAAAGATTTACTATGGCCACTAAAGTCACCGTCATTATCATGAGGAGCTCTTTAAAAATCTTTGAAACTGTATTTCATTTCTCTCATTCTTCTTTTGCAATAGATCTTGCTCTCATTCTTCATTTTGCAATCTCTTTTCACCATTCATATTTAATCTCACTGTTGAATCTGCTAGGACCTTTGAACTGGACTCCCCACCTGCAGTATTTTCCCTCCTCCAAACCAAGCTATCCACTTATGGCTGAATTAATCTTCCTAAACTACCTCATTCGATGTGTGATGACTAAATTTTTCAAAAGTCTGAGCTACTTAGTCTGTCAATTCAAAACGTCCACAGCCTGGCTCTTCCTTCCATTTCCAGATTTATCTCCTGCAACTCCAGAATTTCCCTACAGTTTCTCAAAAGATGCCTTATGCTTTCCCACCTGCTCCTCTTGGCTCATAATCTTCCCTCTGCCTGGGATGCCCTCCCATTTCGTGGCTGTATTTCAACATATGCTCCTGCGTATTTAGTGAATAGATTGACAATTTATATCTGGATATTCAAAGAGCTGAAATCTCATGGTAAGCGGATTTAACAGCATTTTCCAAATTCTCTTTGATCAAAACCTATTAACATTGTGCAGAATTTTGTCCAAGCTGCCCGCTTTGGAAACAATGGAATAATTAAATTTGCGGTAGACCTTAGAAGACTGCTTTCTTGGGTAATGTTGAAACACTTTTATCTGAAGATTTCTTTTAGCCCCAAATTTTGACAATAACTTGAATTTTAAATGAAGCTGAGTTTCCAATTTCCCTTTTAAATGAAACTGAATTTTATGTACAGAAAAAGGAAGTATGCACTAAAGTAAAACATGCAAGTCTTTTTTTTTTTTAAATTCCAAAGCTAAATATGTCTATTTGCTTCTTGCTTCAGTAAGGGCTCCTCTTGATTGTGAGGATGATTATAATGATAGTGGTGAGGATTTGGCTGAGAGTATTTTTTGGCCTGAGTAATATGAATAGCTTCTATAATTTTATTTTCCATGTGGATTCAGACAAAATATCTGGCCTCTTCTGTTGAACTTCCAACAAGATGGTCTTTTTGGTATACTCTGAAGTGAATCTAAATTCACATGAAACTAATTCTGTCATTCATTAATAGAACAGCATAGAGCTGGAAACAAGGGAATCTGAATTCTTATAATTATTTAGGATCCTTTAGTTTAGTAAGTGATTTATAAAGCTTTTATATTGTCTTATATCTAAATAGCAGTATCATGTGTTGTTTTATTACAAAGATTATATTATTCAGAGATATATTGTAAGTCTAGAGAAGTAAGTCAATATATAATTTTAAAAAGTAAAGTAAAATAGTCTAAGATTCATAGCTTTTCTTAATTCCATTGGACATCTTATATGATTTTTCTATAATTTGATAAAAAATTAAGATATTTCTTGGTATTATTGATAGAGGACAGCTTATTAGTAAAAAAGCTGATTTTTTATTATTTATTCAACAAGGGGAAAATTAATTTCTAGCTTTGACAACCCAACTCTCATAGAACTCACATTTTTGGAAATAACTTAGTTGTGTTCACTATTGCTTTGAACTTCTTATAATTCCATGTAAATATTGAGCATTACCACCAAACAACTTGAATGTATATACAAATTACACTCACTTGAAGACAGCAGTGTAACTATTAATATAACTAACATGTTAATAACAACTAATTCCTTTTGAGACTACCTGCAAGTCATAATTCCTTTCTCAAGATGGTGAGCTGCAAGTGTATAATATGGAAATGAAAACCTGTCTTCACATGTCTTCACATGTAGCAAAAATCTCTCCTGCCCCAGAGACATCCTGGCCCATCTCAATTTAGAAAAAACAAAGGAGCCTGATCCCCATACAAATAACCCATAAAAATATCTTCAATAATAAAAAACGAAATCCACTTTTAGATCCTCCACATGTGACATTTAATCCTCCTAATCTCCATTTGCTTCACAATTGGATTTATTTTCACTCAGGAAGAGCTCTTCACTTGTCAAGCCTGAATTTGAACTCCAACTGATTCATTCTTAAAATATTGTTTTGGATTTTCCCCAACTCTACCTGCACAGGATGAAATAACAGAACAGAGTCATCTTTGCTATCTTGTCTCCGAGAGGAAAAGACACCCAAAACTGCTAAAGAAATTCAGTCCAATTACGCCTTGCTTTGTTCCTACAATAAGATTTATATTTTGCCCAAATTAGCCTGATAATACATTTCAGCATAGTATGTTTAAGTTACTAGTCCTCATAATGTGTCAACAAAACTTCTCGGTCTGGCTAATTTGTAGGATCATCAAGATTGAAGAAGTATAAACTCAACTATCTAGAATGGAAATTCTCAGAAACATATTTGTTGGTAAAATTAAATACTACTTATCTCCATTTATATTTTTCATTCTATAAACCCAAGTTTATGGTCTATATATTCCTCACCGCCCCCACTGCCCACCCCCTGGAGTCAGCCAGCAGCAACTGGAAACTCGACCAGCAAAAAAAATACAAAAGACCCAAAGCTGATCTTGGGTTCCAACTCATCAGTCAGCTTTGCTAAAATGGTGCTCTCACCCTAGCTAAGAGGATTTTTGATCTTAAAATTGTCTCCTGATGGAAACATAAATTAAAAATTTATGTTCTGGCCACTCTTTCTGTGTCCTAGGTCTGCCAAGTACTTTCCTGCCTTAAGGCATTTGGCATATATCTCTCTGCAGTGCTCTTCCATCTGACTCTCAACTTCCTAGTTCTTCTTCCATGTTTGTGTGGTAGCTCAATGTCACCTTCTCTGAGGGATCTCTCCTTGGCGCCCTACCTCAAGTGGCCAGTTGTCAGTTCTCCAAATCTTAGTACCTTGTTGGCACTCAGTGGTGGTCAGGCTGGACTTATGCTGGCTCTCCAGAGCCACTTGTTCCACATATAAGAAGTCTGTGAGGTGGTTCTTAAAGCATAGTAGCTTGAAATCAACCATGGTATATAGTGGGAAATCTCCAGGCACTACAAACAGCGCGTGTTGGGTTTTGTTTCATTTTTCCAGAGTGTTGGTGTATCAGCACACCATTGCTTATTACTCTGTAAAAGCAATATTTTTCCTTTTGACTTTTTTAATCCTCTCCCCTCTTCCCTGCCATTAGTTCCACAAAGAGATTAGCAGGGTACTATTGGTTCTATTGGCCACATACCTCTGTCTCTCTCAAATGTAGAGCTGTGTCTGGCATGTACTAATAAATTTTTTTAAGATTTTATTTATTTATTTGACAGAAAGAGACACAGTGAGAGAGGAAACACAAGCAGGGGGAGTGAGAGAGGGAGAAGCAGTCTTCCCTCTGAGCAGGGAGCCTGATGCAGAGCTCGATCCAAGGACCCTGGGATCATGACTTGAGCCTGAGGCAGATAATTAATGACTGAGCCACCCAGGCACCCCAATAGTAATGATTTTATAAATATGTTTTAAAAAGAACGAATAACCAAATAAGTTCCTGTAATAGACCATGCCCCTCTCACCTACATTAGTATATTCATCCACCGTTGATTAATTACTTCTTTTTTTCCAGTCTTACTGAGAAATAATTGACATATATTAATGTGTAAATTTATGGTATATGGCATGACAGTTTGATTTACAGATACTGTGAAATGATTACAAGAGAAAAAAAAATTTCTCTTCATGATGAGAACTCCTAGGATTTACTCTCTCAACAGCTTTTCTATGTATCGTATAGCAGCGTTAGCTATAGTTACCATGCACATTACATCTCTAGTACCTCTACATCCAGTCCTCCAATCTCCTCTCCCCCTTTTCCACATCTGGTAACCACAACTCTGATCTTTCTTAACTTTCTTTCTTTCTATCTTTCTAAATTTCAGATTTAACATATGAGTGAGATCATATAATATTTGTCTTTTTCTGACTTATTTCACTTAGTGTAATACCTTCAAGTTTCATCCACATCACAAGTGGTAGGATTTTACCTCTATTCAAGCATCACTGGCGTACAGTGTCAGGGAGCCCCTGCAGTCAGGTGGAGCCTGGAGACATTCTGTACAAACAGTGGGGATGTGACTCAGCTCCCTGCCTGGATTGGGGAAACCAGGTCTAGGACCAGCAAAATTCTGCATTTTGAGGATCCATATCAGGGAGACTTGCACCCCACAGAGTTCCCTGGCCAGATTATACCACTGAGCTGGTTCTGCAAATGAGCAAAGCCTCTGGTTTTGGGTTATTACTTGGGCGTTTCAACTGGGTCCGCAAAGACTTATTTGCTGGTTGTCGCAAGCCCCTCCTACATTCCCAGTAAGCTGAGCCCACACATTCCCCTGTAGTACCTGCAGGGCCAGATCAGATTTGGGGCTCTCATTAGTGACCACTAATTCTGTGGGTGCTGGTTGTCCCTCCTGGGTTCCCCTCCCCCTTGGAGGAACCAGAAGCTCAGGGGAGATCTCTCCACGTGGTGCTTCACTGGACTGGGGGAGGGGCATATAGTTAAGGTGTAGCTGCTTCTCTTCCTCTTCTAATGTGGTTGGCTTGGTCTCTGAGGTGTGGAAGGTGCTTCATCCTCACTCCCATTTTCCAGGATTCTCTTTGTGGTATCTTGTTTTTAAAAAGTTACTACCTGTTCTTCTTGTGAAGGGGAGGAAAATCAGGAACAACTTTAATTACCATCTTGGTGATGTCACTCCTTAATCACTTCTTAAATAGAGAAAGGTAAATGTTGTAGTAAACAAGATGGGAACCCCCAGTCCCAAGTTCTTTGTAATGACTGAAAAAGAGTTATCATGAAAAATCCTTTTTATAATTTAGAAAATATTTGAGCTCATATAAATGCTGATGTGGTATGCCCCTTTAAGAATTTTAGATGTTATTCTGTAGAAAATTGCTAGTCTTCAAAGGCTTCTAAGCAAGCAAATGAAACGATCAGATTTGTGATTTAGCAAAATAAACCTAGAAGCAGTTTAAGGGATGGTACAGAAGAAGAGAGCTTAGCTCTGTGATCAGATATAAGGCTAAGACCCACGAGAGATGATCAGAACCACTATACCAGTAACAATGAGAGAAAGTGTGAGAAAGGGTGCATTCAAAAGATTGTCAGTGCCTTGAACACATGAACACATGGTCTACATCACTAATAATCAACTAAACACAAACTTGGAGAGTTTTTTTTAAGGTTGTCAAATATGATAAAAGAATGTTACTACCCTCTGTTGACAAGATGTGAGAAAATAAATACTGTCAAACAATCCTTGTGAGGATATAGAGTGTTTTAGTCTTTTCATGTTCAGTTTAGATTATTTATCAAAAGCTTTAAAATTGGAATTTTCTATCAACAATTCCATCTGGCATGTATTCTAGAAAAATAATCAAATGAATTTCAAGATTTATGCAAAAGGATGTTTAAAATAGAAAAATACTGGAAGCATTCTAAACATACAATGAAAAAAATGACTAAATTATGGCACATATAGAGTGGACTACTATGTTAAGAATTAAAATTGCATTTGGGATTTATATTTCACACAAAATTTAATTACTAAAAGGAATGCTTGAATACTTGTTTATTTTTTTTTTTTAAGATTTTTTATTTATTTATTTGACAGAGAGAGATCACAAGTAGGCAGAGAGGCAGGCAGAGAGAGAGGAGGAAGCAGGCTCCCCAGCGAGCAGAGAGCCCAATGCGGGGCTCGATCCCAGGACTCTGGGATCATGACCTGAGCCGAAGGCAGAGGCTTTAACCCACTGAGCCACCCAGGCGCCCCACTTGTTTATTTTTTTAAGAATTTTTTTTTAGGGTGCCTGGGTGACTCAGTGGGTTGGGCCTCTGCCTTTGGCTCAGATCATGATCTCGGGATCCTGGGATCGAGTCCTGCATCGACTTTCTGCTCGGTAGGGAGCCTGCTTCCTCCTCTCTGTCTCTCTGTCTGCCTCTCTGCTTACTTGTGATCTCTCTCTGTCAAGTGAATAAATAAAATCTTAAAAAGAAAATAATTTTTTAAAAGATTTTACTTATTTATTTAAGAGAAAGAGAGAGAGAGAGAGAGCATAAGCAGGGAAGAGGGGCAGAGGAAGAGGAAAGAACAGACTCCCTACTGAGCAGGAAGCCTGTAACAGGACTCTATCTCAGGGCCCTGAGATCATGACCTGAGCTAAAGTCAGGCATTTAACCAATTGAGGCTCACAGGTACCCATGAATACTTTTTATCAAAAATTAAAAATGGGGGTCTGGGTAGTATAGTTGGTTAAGCACCTCACTTTTGGTTTTGGCTCAGCTCGTGATCTCAGGGTCATAAGATCAAGCCCCGTGTAGGGTTTGACGCTCAAAATGGAGTTTATATAAGATTCTCTCTCCCTTTGTCTCTGTCCCTCCCCCACCCACTCTTTCTAAAATAAATAAATGAAAAAAAAAACCAAACAAACAAATAAAACACCATAAAAATTAAAGATCACAGAAGTAGAAAACAATAAGTAAAGGTATATAGCAACAATTTGGTCCCTATCTTTTTAGATAAGTTTCTAAACATTTACATCACATCATAAACTTTTGTATAAAATGTAAACATAAAATGTGATTGTATTATACATATTATTCTGCCTTCATACATTTTCACCTATATCTTGTCATTCCATAAAGATTTATATTTTATTGTGTTGTTAAGTCAATACCCAGAATTTATATCATTGTGACTTGTAAATTGTTTTTTCATTGGAGCGTCATAGGTGCTATGATTACCTTATGATTATGTTTTCTTTCTTATACAGCTCTTTTCTCCTGGAGTTAGAAATTGCCTAAGTCTTATATTTGCTTAGTTTTGTGTCACTGGCTATTACTAATTTATCTCTGAACTATCTACCATATGTAATAACAAAGTCTTGATAAAAAAACATTAGATACATGGGGCAATAGATCAGTTTGGTTTTTTTTCTCCCTTTCTTATTTTAGAGAAATGTGTGGTCCTCTGTCTTTTGGCCCCCATCCAAGTAGATTGTACTCCATTCCCGCTGTACAGCTATTGTGCTTTTTATCATCATCCTGTGACTGCTTTTGCTTCTTTCCAAGATTGTATTTTTCATTTTCTTGATCTCATGACTTCCCATGTCTTATTTCCTCCTTTTGGTAGAACCTAGTCTCTACAAGGTTTCTATACACACAAGGTAAAAATTGGGGGCCCATGTCTACCAGTAAAGTGTTTATTCTACTCTCATTCCTGATTTATTTTTCAACCAGGTTTCAGCTTTTAATGTTGTAGTTGAAAGTGATATGTCATTTTCAGTCCTAATCCTTTCTTTCTGAAAACTTTCAGACATGTCTCTTCATCATTTCTTCTCATAACAAACATGTATTTATTGCCAGATGTGGGCCGGACACTGTTCCATACACTGGGAGCAGGAAACCATGCAATCATCTCCATCCTTGTGGAGCTGACATCGTAGCAAGTGCAGAAAAACAGAAAAGGGAGATAGAAATAATAAGATATATTGATTATTGGATAGACCTATGTGCTCTGGAGGAAAATAAAAGAGTGTAGTGTGTAGGGAGTGCTCTGGGCAAATAGAATTTTAATTAGGGATTTCAGTGAAGACCCTAAAGAAAAAGACAGTAATAAGCAAAACTTAGAAGATACAGGGAGCCACTGATTTATCTGACGGAGAATATTCCAGGCAGAGGGAATGCCACATGTGAAGTCTGGGAATTAGGGCCATGCACAGTGCTCCAAAGACTCCTAATATGCTAACATCCTACAGTGACTTTGGTGTGAGTCACTTTTCAAATACTGTGCAGGCCATTCCATGGAATATTTCAATTAAGAAAGTCATGTCATTTGTTTTGGGAATTTTTTTTTTTTTTACTTTATTTAAGCTTTATTTAAACATATGATGTAACCCCACCACCCTCACCCAACCCCTCTTCCCCCCACCCCCCTCAGTTTGTTTTATGACATTAAGAGTCTCTTTTGGTTTTTCTCCCTCCCGATCCCATCTTCTTTCATTTTTACTTTTCCTACCACCTTAACTCCCATCCCCGTTGCATCTCCACTTCCTCATATCAGGGAGATCATGTGGTAGTTGTCTTTCTCCAGTTGACTTATTTCGCTAAGCATAATACGCTCTAGTTCCATCCATGTCGTCGCAAATGGTAAGATTTCATTTCTTTTGATGGAATTTTTTAATAGTATATTTGATAATTTCCTTATGTGCTCTCTTTCTTCTTATTCAAATTCTCTTGTTTGGATATTAGAATTCCCAAATGAATCTTCTAAATTCCTTATTTTTCTTACTATTTTCAGTGCCTTGGTGTTTATGTCAACATTCTGGGAGATTTGCAAAATTCTATCTTCTAATTTTTCTACTGAATATTATTTCATATTGTATTTGTGTGTATGTGTGTGGGGAAATAGAGATGGAGAGAATGAGAGAGAAAGTAAACAAGTGCACATTTGGTTTGATCTACAGTTCACATGCTAGAGGGATTCCTCAAATATTTTGTAATACTTATCTATTTACCTGACATTCCTAATTATAACTGAGGGACCAAAAATTTGATTGGAAAATTTATGTGTATGGGCTGAGTTTGGCAGATGGCAACCTTCAGTATGGTGTGATAGGGTAGTTTTTTTTGTTGTTGTTCATTGAGTTACCTCCAAGTGTCAATATCTATGAAGCTTCTGGAAGTCGTGGACAGAAAAGAAATTTGAAATCTCACTTGTATGCAAATTTCCACCTAATCTTCTTATTTTAAATGTTTTTTTTTTTAAATATTTTATTTATTTATTTGTCAGAGAGAGAGTGGGAGCGAGCACAGGCAGACAGAGTGGCAGTCAGAGGCAGAGGGAGAAGCAGGCTCCCTGCCGAGCAAGGAGCCCGATGTGGGACTCGATCCCAGGATGCCGGGATCATGACCTGAGCCGAAGGTAGCTGCTTAACCAACTGAGCCACCCAGGCGTCCCCTTATTTTAAATGGTTTTATAGCTTAGCCCTAAGCTGTATCAGATGTTCCTAAGACTAAATCCTACCTGGTTCAGTATCTCCAGAGAGCAAGCCTCAATTTTCTGCCAGACTAGGCTAGGGGATATCCTGGCCGGTCTGCTCTTTTGTAAATTTTAACTGGTTTTCTTATTTCAAGTCCCAACCTCCACTTCTCCAGTTTTACTTCTCTAGCAAAAGTCTAGTGGATTATTGTCAGCTGCCCTCCCCTTGGCAGTTGTTCTGCCTTGTCTACTCCATTGCATATCCTCCTTCCCTCCCTTTCTCTTCCTTCCTCCCTACCTCCCTCCTTTCTATCCATCCTTCCTCCCTCCCTCCCTTCTTTCTTCCCTCCCTTCCTTCCACTGTAGTCCAATATGGTTTTGTTTCTTAGTAAAATAGAACCAAACTCTATTCTTCAGAGAGTTATTGTGACAATTAATGAAAAAATACATGAAAATCTTAACCCAGGGCCTAGCATCCAGTAAGTGCTCAATGAGGCAGATTGAGGCATATTGTACAAGGTCTGCTTTCTAAGAGAAGCTAGAGGCTCATTTCTTAAGAATATTATTTGAGGGATAATTTCTTCAAATGGAAGCTAAACTGGAGGACCTCTAACAATAAATCCTTTTTATTTTTTTAAGATTTTATTTATTTGAGATAGAGAGAGGATGAGTGAGAGAGAGTATGAGAGGAGAGTTTAGCGGGAGAACAGACTCCCAGCCAAGCAGGGAGCCCAATGTGGGACTTGATCCCAGGACTCCAGAATGGTGACCTGAGCCGAAGACAGTCGCTTAACCAACTGAGCCACGCAGGTGCCCCAATAAATTCTTTTTAAAAAAAATATTTCATTTATTTAAGAGAGAGAGAGTTTTGGGGGGGCAGAGGGAGAAGGAGAGAGAGAGAGAGAGAGAATCTCAAGCTGACTCCCTTCTGACTGTGGAGCCTGATGTAGGGCTGGACACTCATGGCCCTGAGACCATGACCTGAGCCAAAATCAAGAGTCAGATGCTCAATGAACTGAGCCACCCAGGCATCCCAAAACTCTTTTTTTTTTTTTTTTTGTTACAGAGAGAGAGAGAGCGCGAGCACAGGCAGAGAGGCAGGCAGAGAGGCAGGCAGAGGCAGAGGGAGAAGCAGGCTCCCTGGCGAGCAAGTAGCCCGATGTGGGACTTGATCCCAAGACGCTGGGATCATGACCTGAGCCAAAGGCAGCCGCTTAACCAACTGAGCCACCCAGGCGTCCCCCAAAACTTTTTTTTTAATAATCTTTTATCTCTGCAATTATGAGTGTGTAAATTTGTAGTTAAATACAACTTTCTGTCATTTGATTTAATCTCAGGCTGAGACTTGCCAGTGAGAAAAAAATAATAATAATAATTTGCTGCTAGTAATGGATCCTTGGAGCCACAATACCTATTGGGCTTTTTTACTTTCTGAACACAATTCAGCAACTTCACTTATGTATTTCAGATGTCAGATATCATGAAAAACCATACAGCAGTTCTTGATTCTTTACCATGTATATGCTTTTTGCATTTGCAGATCTATAGGTTAACTTTTCCTAGCCTATTTTTTCAGTTTTTTCAGCTTACATTCTAGCTTCTTGACATACTATTTCAGCATATTATGACAGCTCCATACTGAATGAATTTAATGATAGCTTCTATTATCACATTGTTCAAGATTTACAAGTGGCAATGTTATTTTCTTTATCCATTAAATATTATCTGCTAAGTATCTGGCACAGGATGGAAATATATACAAATTATGTGGTAATATGTGTGTGTGTATACATATATATATAAATTATCTGATAATTTAAGTGATATCTAAATTAATATGTAAATATATAAATTAATCTGGTAATTTAAGTGATAAAATTAAAATCCCATTAAAATCAAATAACTAAAACAATGCACAGCTGTAGGTCAGGCTGGGACTTACTGCCCGCAAATATTGGTAAGGCCAGAGACTAGGAGGCAAAGCATGATGTGTTAATCAGTTATAATTAATTATTTCTTTCTTACTTCTATGTAATTCTATTGGATATGGCATTCATTCAGTAATTCACTCAGTCATTTGTTCAAAAATCATTTGTACTAAGTACTGTGTATTTTATAGATGTAAAAATAAGTACATATTCCTAGTTTCTGGACCATTAGGTACAGAATTTTGAAGTTGTCACTCCCATGCACACAACCAGACAAAAATTAAACAAACTGAAAAATCAACAGCTCTTCTTGGATCCACCAGAGAACTGAGGTTTACAGGGCAAATTGCATCCCCCAAAACGGAGCAGGTGGATATAGGAAATTACAACTTGGCAGCAATGAAATGTGAGAATTTTGAGGGAACCAATAGGAGTGTCCAGAAACCTAACCTATAATCAAGAAATTGCTGGAGACTCAGTGTGGATAACTTTGAGGTAAAACTCATGTGGGGAAGGGCTGTCTCAAGCAGGCCACTAGGCTTTTATAAATTTTACCTCTGGGAAGCCTATTTTGTTCTTAAAGTAAAGAGAGAAAAAAAAAAATCCCTTTCTGCTTCAGGTAGGGGGAGAGGGAAAGTAGCCATTTAAAAATGGGTCAGAGCATTCTGGGCTTCTTAACAAGAATTTCCCTCAAGTTACAAAAACAAAGAAAATTCTGTTTTGTCAACCTCAGGGGAGAGACATACCCATCTGCTCCTTCAGTCTTCATGTCTCCACTAAGGATGGTGGGGAAGGAGGAGGCCAGCCCTGAGAAGCACTTGAGAAAGTTATAGCCCAACAGGTCACAAAAGGCTGAGAGATAGTCACAGGAGTATAGAACCTTCACTTCCTCCTGCCAATACCTACCACTACATCAGTAGAGCACCTGCAGAGTAGTGGAGGAACACAGCAGAAAGAATGGTGTATCTCCAATGTTATTTAAGAAGTCTCTAGAGAAACCCAAAGTCAATAGGGGAGATAAATACATAGACACCAGATGAAATTTTAGCAAAAGATGAAATTGTAGCTTCAAGAAAAGAAAATAGCCAGGGGCACCTGGGTGGCTCAGTGGGTTAAAGCCTCTGCCCTTGGCTCAGGTCATGATCCCAGGGTCCTGGGATCCAGCCCTGCATCGGGCTCTCTGCTCAGCAGGGAGCCTGCTTCTTCCTCGCTCTCTGCCTGCCTCTCTGCCTGCTTGTGATCCCTGTCTGTCAAATTAAAAGAAAAGAAAAGAAAAGGAAAGGAAAGAAAAGAAAAGAAAATAGCCAAATCCCTAACTGGATATACATAAAACCTCACACTAACAGCATATTTGCCTCAGTTTCTCATACCCAATACATCCTGTCTGGCTTTCAAGAAAATAATTGCAAGACATATTACACCACAGAAAACATAGTCTAAAGAGACAGAAAAAGAATTCAAATAAGACTCAAATGTGGCAGAGATGTTGGCATTATCAGACTGAGAATTTAAAACAACTATAATTACTATGCTTATAGCTCTAATGGAAAAAGTGGACAACATACCAGAACAGGTAGGTAATGTAAGCAGAGAGATGGAAACTAATAAAACAGCAAAGGAAATATTATAAACAGTAATAAATTTAAAAACTGCAGCAGAAAAGAAAAATGACTTTGAGGGACTCATCAATAGATTGGACAGAGCTAAGGAGAGAACTTGAAAAACTTGAAAAAAGAACTTGAAAAAAAAAATGCCTATTAAAATTTCCAAAGCTGAGGGGCACCTGGGTGGCTCAGTTAGTTAAGTGACTCCCTTCAGCTCAGGTCATGATCCTGGAGTCCTGGGATTGAGTCCCACATCAGGCTCCCAGCTCCATGGGGAGTCTGCTTCTCCCTCTGACCTCCCCTCATGCTCTCTCACTCTGTCTCTCAAATAAATAAATAAAAATTTAAAAAAACAAAAAACTTCCAAAGCTGAAAGGCAAAGAGGAAAAAATAATGAAAAAGACAGATAACCCCCAAATTGTGGGAAAGTTAAAAAGGATATAAAATACTTGTAATGGTATTGCCTAAATGAGAAGAGAGAGAGAGAAACACAGAAAGAGAGAGAGAGAGAGAGAAAGCAATCAAGTAAGCAGAAGAAATATTTGAAGTAATCATCACTGAGAATTTCTCAAAATTAACTATGGACAATAAACTACAGATCAAGGAAGCTCTGAGACACTAATCAGAATCCTAGAGAAAATACAAAAATCTACACCTAGGTGTATCATATTTACACTGCAGAAAATCAGACAAAGAGAAAATAAATGCAGAAAGACTTTCTCAGACAAATATAAATTGAGGTAATTTGTCACTAGTAGACCTGCCTTAAAGGAACTGTTAAGAGATATTCTACAGGGGCGCCTGAGTGGCTCAGTCATTAAGCATCTGCTTTCTGCTCAGGTGAGTCCTGCATCAGGCTTCCTGCAGAGCAGGAAGCTTCTCCCTCTCCCAATCCCCTTGCTTGTGTTCCCTCTCTCACTGTGTCTCTCTCTGTCAAATAAATAAATAAATATATTTTAAAAAAAGATACTCTACAGAAGGAAAGAAAGTATGTTTGTCAGAAACTCCATCTACATAAAGAAAGGGAGGCATTAGAGAAGGAATAATGAAGATGAAATAAAGTAATATATATATGTATGCATACATATATATATTGTTCTTAATTGATGTAACAGATAACCATTTGTTCCAAATACTTTTAAAAACATATTCAGTGGTTATAGCTTATGGATAAAGGGCATAAATGCCAGTAATTCTCTAAGAAGTAAGAAGGAGAGATTTGAAACACTGCATTGTAGGATACTTATACTCCCCATACAGTGCCAGAGTGTTGTGTGAAAGAAGACTTGGATTAATTATAATTCTTTTTTTCCCAAAATCAAGGGCAACTGCTAAAAGGAGTAAAAACAAAACAAAGTATAATTGATATGCAAAGAGAGGAGAAAAAAATAGAGTCCTGTTGAATACCCAACTGAAACCAGTGAAGGCAGAAAAAGAATGGAGACAAAAATAAAACATAAACAAAGAACAAGAGCAATGGCTAGAAAACAGTGACAAGTATGGCAGATATTAATCCAACTATATTAATAATCACTTTAAATGTTAATGGTCGAAATTTGCCAATTAAAAAACAGATTGTCAGAGTTCATTTAAAAAGGAGGAGAGACCCAATTACATGTTGTTCAGAAGACCCACTTTATTTATTTATTTTTATTAACATACAATGTATTATTTCTTTCAGGGGTACACGTATGTGATTCATCAGTCTTACACAGTTCACAGCACTCACCATAGCATATACCCTACCCAATGTCTATCACCCAGCCACCCCATCCCTCCACCCCACTTTAAGTATGAAGATACAAATAGTTTAAAAGTAAAGTGATGGAGAAATATATCTTATGCTAAAATTAATCAAAAGAAACCTGGAATAGATATATTTATTTTAGACAAAGCTGACTTCAAAGAGAGGGAAATTATCAGGGATAAAGACAGCATTACATAATGACAAAGAGGTTAAATCTCAAGAAGACATAGCAATACCTCATGTGTATGTGCCCAACAATAGAGCATCAAAAGATGTGAGGCAAATTTGAATGAAATGCAAGGAGAAATAGATAAATCTTCTACTAACTTGAAGAGGCCAACACTTCTCTATCAGTAACTGATGCATCCAGCAGGCAGAAAAATCAATTAAAAAGATAGTTGAACTGAAAAGTGCCATCAACCAACTTGATCCATTGATATTCTTTTCAAGCTCATGTGAGGCATTTACCTAAATAGACCATATTCTGATCATTAAAAACATCCACATTTTAAAAATAGAAGTCATACAAAATTTGTTCTCAGACCAAATGGAACTAACCGAGAATTCAATAATGGAAAGATAGTTGGGAATGTCCACATAACAGGAGATTAAACAACACGCTTCTAAATGATATGAGTCAAAGAAGAAAGGCTCAAAAAGAAATTTTAAAATATTTTGAACTAAATGAAAATATAATACAGTTTATCAAAATTTGTGAGATGCAACCAAAGTGGAGTTTACAATACACGTTTATATTGTTGAATGTTATATTAGAAGAGAAGAAAGACTTGAAATTAATAACCCAAGCTTCCACCCTAGGAACCTATAAAGAAAAGAACAAATTAAGTTCAAAGCAAGCAAAAGAGAAGAAATAAAAATTAGAGCAAAAACCAATGAAATTGAAAACAGGGAGAGACTAGAGAAAGTCAATAAAATCTGAAACTAGTCCTGGAAAAAGATCAATAAGTTGATAGAATTGTAGGTAGGCTAACTAAGAAAAAAAGAGAGTGAAAACACAAATTACTAATACTAAAAATGGAAAAAAACCACCCATTACTACTGATTCCATGGGTATTAAAAAGATAAAAAAGGGGGTGCCTGAGTGGCTCAGTCAGTTAAGCTTCTGCCTTTGGCTCAGGTTCAGAGTCTGCTCCCACTCTCTCTGCCACTCTCCCCCCCAACTCATGCTCTCTCTCTCTCTCTCTCTCGGATAAGTAAATAAAATATTTATTTTAAAAAAGCATCAAAACGAGTATTATGAAAAAAGCCTAAGCTCACAAATTTGGTAATTTCTTTTTTCTAAAAGATTTTTCACTAATCCAGAATGCTTAGACCAACTTTACTGATAGCTTTCTTAACGTTAATTCTATGGGATGACTAATAAAATTGTGCCAGGGTACAAAGACATGTGGTTATATGATTTACAAAGTAATTGTGTGCAAAAAAATAAATGCAGAGTGAAATCCTCTTTTGATAAGTATTGCACATCCAGGAATCTCATTAAGTATGAATATAACCATTTAATAAGCAGAGCAAAGACATACCTCTGTGCTTTATTCTTATTATGAAAGAGGCAAAGCTGAAGTAAACCTGTCGCATTGTGGAGATGGGCTTCTGTGTAAGGATAGGTTGGAAGAACACTTGAAAAACAGGGCTAACATTTTTCATAAGAAGTAGTTCTGTATCTGCTCCAGTGCAGAGAATAAAAACATTAATATTTTATCCTGGAATGTGGCTCTATTAATTTTAGACAGAGAACTGTTAAAAATGAGTTCATATCTGTTTGGGGAAAGGCAGCTGTATCTTTGATGTAGCCATAAAGTCATCTCAATAAATAATCTTAAAATTTTTAAGACAAGTGATATAATGTTCTGACTTATATCCCCAAATA
Organism: Taxidea taxus jeffersonii; assembly: GCA_003697995.1. Lineage (NCBI taxonomy): Eukaryota > Metazoa > Chordata > Mammalia > Carnivora > Mustelidae > Taxidea > Taxidea taxus. Next base: position 5,908 of record ML109513.1, on the reverse strand, counting down.
AACTATGAAATACATATTTAGATAACATAATGAGCTTGTTCTCAAAATGAAATTATTCAAGGCAGGCATAATATGTTTTATTGTGCTTTGCTTAATTTTCCTTCACAGAGGCTGCATTTTTCTTTTTTTTACAAATGAAGATTTGTGGCTACCCTGTGTTGAACAAGTTTACTGATGTCATTTGTCCAACAGCATATGCATACCTTGTGTAACTGTGTCACATGTTGGTAATTCTTGCAATAGTTCAAGCTTTTCCATTATTAGTATATTTGTTGTGGTGACCGGTCATCGTTGAGGTTATCACTGTCACTGTTTTGGGGGCACCATGAACCACACCTAGGACAGTGAACTTAACAAAAAATGTGTGTGTACTCTCTCCCTCTTCTCAGGTCTCCCTTATTCCCTGAGACACAACAATATTGATGTTGGGCAATTAATAAAACTACAATGGCCTCTAAGTGTTCAAGTGAAAGAAAGAATCACACATCTCTCATTTTAAATCACAAGCTAGAAATGGTAAGCTCAGCAAGGAAGGCATGTCCAAAGCCAAGATGGGCTGAAAGCTAGGTCTCTTACATCAAATAGTAAGCCAAGTTATGGATGCAAAGGAAAAGTCCTTGAAGGAAATTAAAAATACTACTTTAGTGAACACACAAATGATGGGAAAACCAACAGCCTAATTGCTGGCATGAAGAAAGATTTAGTGGTGTGAATAGAAGACTGAACTGGCCACAACATTCTCAAATATTAAGCCAAAGCCTAATCCAAAGCAAAGCCCTAACACTCTTTGATTCTGTGAAAAGGGAAAGAGGTGAGGAAGTTGCAGAAAGAAGTTAGAAGCTAGGAGAGTTTGGTTCATGAAGTTTAAGGAAAGAAGTCAGCTCCTTAAATGAAAGCGTAAGGCAAGGCATCAAGTGTTGATGTAGATGACGCAACAAGTTATTCAGATGTAAGATAATTAAAGAAGGTGGCTACACTAAACAACAGGTTTTCAATGGACACACAACAGTCTTCTATTGGAAGAGGATGCCATCTAGGATTTTCTTAGCTAAGGGGAGAAGACAATGCCTGGCTTTACACTTCAAAGGACAAGAGGACACTCTTGTGTAGGGACTAATACAGCTGGTGACTTTAAGCTGAAGCCAATGCTCAGTTACTGTGCCAAAAATCCTAGGATCCTTAAGAATCATGCTAAATCTATTCTACCTGTGCTCTATACATAGAACAAAAAATCCCCTGGAGGATGGTGTATCCGTTCACAACATGGTTTACTGAATATCTTAAGCCCACTGTTGAGACTGCTCAGAAAACAAGATGCTTTCAAACTGTTATTGCTCATTGACAATCCACCTGGTCACACAGAGCTCTGATGGAGACAGACAATGACATGAATGTTGTTTTCTTGCTTCTTGAATTAACACCCATTTTGCTAATACAGTCATCCACCCATGGATCAAGGACCCCTTTTGAGATTCCAATCTTACTATTTAAGAAATACATTTTATAAGGCTAGAGCTGCTATAGCTAATGATTTCTCTGATGGACCCAGACAAAGTAAATTGAAAACCTTCTGGAAAGGATTTTGAATGGTGATTCTAGATGCCACGGAGAACTTTCATGATTTGTGGGAAGAGGTCAACATATCAACATGAACAGGAATGTGGGAGAAGTTGAGTCAACCATAAGCCATGACCTCGAGGGGATAAGGCTTCGGTAGAGTAAGTAAACACACGTGTGGTGGAAATAGCCAGAGGACTAGAATGGGGAGTGCAGCCGATTGTGACCCAACTGCAAAGTCATGATCAAACTTTACCAGATGAGAAAAGAAAGCAGGTTATTGAGATGAAGTCTCCTCCTCATGAAGATGCTGTGAAGACTGTTGAAATGACAGCAAAGGATTCAGAATATGACATAAATTTAGCTGATCAAGCAGTGGCAGGGCTTGCAAGGATGGACTCCAATTTTGAAAGAAGCTCTGCTTTGGGTCAGACACTATCAAACAGCACCTCATACTACAGAGAAATTGTTCATGAAAGGAAGAGTCAGGCAATAGGGGAAATTTTCTTTTGTCTTATTCTGAGAAATTGCCACAGCCACTCTGGTGTTCAGCAACCGTCAGCCTGATCAGTCAGCAGCCATCAATGTGGAGGCCAGGCCCTCCGCCAGCAAAAGAGATTATGACCCACTGAAAGCTCAGTTGATGGCTATTATTTTTAGCACTGAAGTATTTTTTTAATTATGATATACTATAAACATAACTTTTATATGCACTGAGAAACCAAAAAATCATTTTGACTCACTTTATGACAATATTCACTTTATTGCCCTGACCTGGAAACACTGGCAATATATTCAGGGATCTGCCCATATAAGCTCATTAATGGCTGAAGTATATAAACTTAAAATTACTCTTTTTGTTTGGTATTATTGTTTGGTGATAGTCCTTTTTCTTCTTCTTTCTTCTTCTTCTTCTTCTTTTTTTTAAAATTTGGGTAAATCCCTTTTGTTTTATTACAATCAGCCTAATGAGAGGAAGTGTGTTAAATTTACTATGACCTCTGCCCAGAGTAATTAAGGGTCTTATAATCAGAGAAGGTCCTAACCCTAGATCTAATAATCTACATAACTTCTTTGAGGTAAATGATACCTACTTCATAGGATTTCCATAAAAGTAAATAGCATCTTAAAGTTGCTCAGAGCACTGTTTGACTCAACAAATACTACCTTTATAACAAAGCTTTTCAATATATATATGATAGAATATATAAATATAAATATATAGATAATATAAATATATAGATATAAATATATCTACATATATGATAGAATCCTTATCTTCCTATTTTCAATGAGTGGTTTCAGTTTTCTGGCTTAGCAGATATCATCAAATGACAAAGCTAAAAATTAAAAAGATAATCAAAACTTCCTTCACTCTACTATAAATTGGCCCTTCACTCTACTATAAATCTGTCTAGAGAAATACAGAAGAGTCTGAATCTGAAAGACTCTTGAGATATAAAACTTGAATGAGTACTAGCAGAGCAGTATACTGCGCTGCCATATCTTCCCTCATAGCTTAAGTCTTTGTAGATTCAAGCTAAAAGAACATAAACAAAAAGAGATTTTTCCCATAAAGTAATGGTGATAAATATGGGATTAATCTGTATTGAAATTCTGAATGATCCTCAGACCTTCTGGAAGTCCATGTGTTCTACGCATCATTAAGGAAACTGAAATGCATTTGAGATTCAATTCTGAATAAGCTGATGTGCGTAATTTGAGCTCTGTAAAAGCTGCCCTTTACAAAGACATTCTGGATCAAGACATATAATCAAAAAAATGACTTAATTGGCCATAAAACCAACAGTGACAGCTACCTGTTCTTTACAACAGTCTTTTAAAAAGCAGGTATGGATATCAAGTGTATTCTTCTTGTGCAGGAAAATCCTGATGGAATTTTAAGTTGGGCCAAAATAAGTGTTTTGAAGAGTTAAACTATTGGCTGAACTGAAATGAAATGGTTTTAACATTTTCCACAATGTCTTTGCACTCAAAACAAATGTTTAATAATAGGTACTAATTAAATATTTATTAAAAACATAAAAATGTTAAATATCTGCAATTGAAACTACTCTGTAAAACCACTTTCTTTCTGAATCTTTAATTGGGAATCACATATCTACTTTTAGAAATATTTTGATTTGAATGTAGATGACATACAGTATTACATTAGTTTCAGGTAAACAACACAGTGATTTGACAAGTTCATACATACGCTGTGCTCACCCCAAGTGTAGCTCCCATCTGTTACCATACAACACTATTACAATATCGTTGACTATATTCCTTATGTTGTGACTTTTATTCCCATGATTTACTCATTCTATAGCCACATGTCTACTTTTACAGCTGATTCCTAAGTTTTGGTACCTTCTCAAATACAAATCAAGTTATAATGTGTAGTGAGTTTAATTGCATTTGCTAAAGACCATGAGTAAATAATTATAGTTCAGCCTTCAAATTTATTTAAATTCAATCAATGTTTATTTAGCCCTACCATTTACAGAGATCTTCCCAGTGTGGTTCAAGAGGTCAATTGGAGTAAGATGTGTCTCTGGTCTTCAGAAAGCTTGTATATACATGACGACCAACTGTTCTCGTTTCATTTTTGAAACTGATGAAGTTTTGGGCTCATGTGGAGAGGCCTAGAGAAGTGAGGTGAGAAGAGCAGGAGAAGACACCTATATACATAATTCTAACACATTAAGTCAAGTGTTATGAGAGTTACAAAATTTTCCATGGAGGTTGAAAGGAAGGAGAACAGGATCAATATGCAATTCACAATTATAGACAAAAGTTCCATTCATACATATAGAGGGAAAAATGGATTCTCTCTCAAGATAATTAAAAGTAGAACTTTCCAGTCTATCTGAAGTATATATGATATTCAACTGGCCACTTAGTATTATTAGAAATATACACTTTAGTCTACGGCCATACCACCCTGAACGCGCCCGATCTCGTCTGATCTCGGAAGCTAAGCAGAGTCGGGCCTGGTTAGTACTTGGATGGGAGAAATATACATTTTATTATGTTCATTTCTTGGTGAACTATAAGGCTTTCAGGGTTCTAAATTGCAATGAGATTTAAAATTCCATTCATGGGCACCTGGGTGGCTCAATCACTTAAGCATCTGCCTTTGGCTCAGGTCATGATCCCAGCATCCTGGGATCAAGCCCTATATCGGGCTCCCCGCTCAGCTGGGAGCCTTCCTCTCCCCTCACCCTCCTTCTTCCTGCTGCTTTCCCTGCTTGTGTTCTCTCCTTCTCGCTATCTCTGTCAAATAAATAAATAAAATCTCTTAAAAAGTTAAAAAAATAAATAAATAAAAATAAAATTACATTTATGTGTAGGGGTGCCTTTTTGACTTGGTTGGTTAAGCGTCCGACTCTTAATTTCAGCTCAGGTCATGATCTCAGGGTCTTAAGATGGAGCCTCATGTTGGACTCTGTGCTCAGTGGAAAGTCTGTTTGAGTTTCTCTCTCTCTCCCTCTGTAAAAAACCTCTCCCTCTCACTCATGTTCCATCTCTCTTGAATAAATCTTAAAAAATAAGTAAAGGGATGCCTGGTTGGCTCAGTCGGTTAAGCTGCTGCCTTCTGCTCAAGTCATGATCCCAGGATACTGGGATCGAGTCCCGCATCAGGCTCCTTCCTCAGTGGGGAGCCTGCTTCTCTCTCTGCCTCTGCCTGCCACTCTGTTTGCTTGTGTGTGTGCTCGCTCGCTCTCTCTCTCTCTCTGACAAATAAATAAATAAAAATTGTTTGTAAAAAAAAAAAGATAGCAACTGTTTAAAAAAAAGTAAAATTATATTCATGTATATGAAAATAAAATATATATAGCCATATGTTATTTTAGTTTTATAAAATAATTTTCTTGGATTTTAGAGTTGGTGCTATAAGAAAATGAATGAGGCTTATATTAGTAAATTCCATATTGTAATATATTTTCTGCAGTTCCATTAAAATGTTCTGATTAGATTTTAGAATTGTGCAGTCTTGTTTTTAGGGTTAGAATGTTGTTCTTTAATTAATTTTTAAAATTCAAATCTACTTTTCAGACTTTATAGCCAAAACATTAAGAAAGATTTTAACATTGTAAAGGACAGAAAGGTGATGTGGGAAAGTGGGTGGAATGTTGAATGTGAATCTAAATCTATGACCCCACCGCTAGTGAACAGTGAGAATTTGGGGAAGTCACATCATTTCTTTTAGTTCCAGTTCTTTATCTGAAAACTGTAATAATGTTTCCACAGGGAAAGAGTAATGGTGAAGAAACTTAGGAGAGATCTCAAAATACAAGTATTTGTGAATAAGAATAGCCAGAACATTTATAATTCATTATTTATG
>RCUC01160533.1:0-25669 GCA_003697995.1 Taxidea taxus jeffersonii | reverse complement strand
GCCATAACACTTAATTCAGAGTCATGGCCCATCTTATTTGCCTATTTACATACAATACCAAACAAAGCACACAGCAGACCCTTAGCTAAGAATGAACTTACAGAATATTAGTATCTCATTTGTAAGTCATGGGATTATGCCAAATGTCTTGCTAAAATCAAGATATATTCTGCTTAAGACAATCCTGTGACCAACTAGTTTACTATTATCTCAAAAGATGAAGTTAGTTTAGCACAACTATATAGGAAAACCCTATTGACCTCCAAGGAGCAATATTTTCTACAGTATTTGTACATAAAAGCTATTTAATAATTTGCCCTTAAATATTGCTTGAGATCTACTTTTTACCACTTCTGAAAGCTGGGATGAAATCTGCCCATTTCTAGTCCTCTGGCAATACTCCTGCTCTCCATGATTTCTTAAATATTTCTGACAGGGGTCCTAGATATGTTTAGTGTATTTGGTGAAAGAAAATTTTGGCTCCTACCTTAAACAATAACCTCTAAACATCTATTTTAAAGACATTTATTTATTATTGTTTTGAGTCACAGTGATAAGACTGTAATTCTTTATTCTCCCATAACTTACCCAGACATTATATGGATAACATTATAATAAATTTCATTTCTTAAAGTGCTATATGCTAATCAAATGGAAAACTGTGATAATAGAACCACATATTTAAGGCAATTGAAATGTTCTTTCTTTCTTTTTTTTAAGTAGGCTCCATGCCCAGTTCGGAGCTCTATGTGGGGCTTGAACTCACAACACTGAGATCAAGACCTGAGCTGAGATCCAGAGTCATAAGCTTAACCCGCCTAGCCACCCCAGTGCTCCAACAATTGAAATATTCTATGTGATTTCACAACTATATTTGGGCAAATTTATCAAATCCTATCCTTTAAATTGAAGAATTTTACTGTATATAAATTATATCTTAAAAAGACCAACCCCTCACCACATCTTTTAAAAGCTTAGGTAAATAACAAGAAATCATATGCCATGCTACCCACCCAGCATCAGAGCCCTTGAAAGAGGTGGAGATGAAGCAGCAGTCACCACTGCCGATCCAGAAATAGCTTCCATGGGGGTGTTTAGATGGGGGTGTTCCGAGGTGCTATGCAGGTGGGTGATTTGAACTCCTCCAGGACCCATTCCTCTTAAAAAATAAGAGAACCCTTCCCAACCTTCCCTGCATGACTCCCTCTGTCCTCTCCCTGGCCAAAGTTTAAAGCAGCTGCCCTCAAACTTTAAGTATATATATGACTCTCCTTAGGATCTTGTTAAACTGAAGATTCTAATTCAGTAGATGTGGGGTGGGACCTGAGAGTGTTTCAGATGCTGCTGGTCCATGGACCACTCTTAGAGTAGCAGGGATTTAAAGCTGCCAGCTCTGGCCCTGTGGCAAACATCTCAGTGTTCCCATTTCTCACAACTGTTGAGCTAGTGCCACATGGCCTGCCACACTGCAGCTGGGGTGCCATGTCACCATCACAGTGTGACTACCTATGACACAGCCCCATGGCTGTCCAGGGGAGAATGCAGTGAAGTGAAGCATTTACAGCTGAATCGTTATCATTCCTATGGGATGCTGACCGGTTCTCAGTGTCTGATCTACTGCCTTTGGTTGACTTCCTCAGGATATTAGGGCATTGGTTACTCCACCAATATATGTATTTTAAAATTAGGGGCTCATGGGTGGCTCAGTCAGTGAGGTGTCTTCCCTCAGCTCAGGTCATGATCCTAGGGTCCTGGGATGGAGCCCCTCATTGGGCTCCCTTGCTCAGCATGGAGCCTGCTTTGCTTCTCCCTCTCCATCTGCCTCACTCCTGACTCAGGCTTGCTTGCTCTCTCTCCCAAGAAATAAATAAAATTATTTTCAATGCCACACCCCTCCCTGCACCCCAGCCATGTTTCTTTTCTTCCAAAAGGAATCTGAGGCTCACTACACTATATAATTCTTCCTCTTCTAAACCCAGTTAAAAGTATAAAATATTTACCATCATCGTGATTAGAATAATCCATATAAAAACTCCCTGCACTGGAGCAAAAGTAATCTTTTTCACTAGTCTTGCTTTTATCTACCATCATCTCACACCAATCCACAGCCCCTCCCTCCAAAACTCAGAGATACCTCTGCCTCTGGTTGAGGCAGAATATTTACAAGAAATTTAAAATTCCAGTACAAGCTAGTTGGACAAACTGTAGGAAACATATTATTTTCTGGCCAACCATCTTTCTCCAGTCCTTCCCCTCTGTTACTGGCCTCTCTTTTACTTTCTTCTACCCTTTCCCTTTCTCCAACCTTTCTTCCTGTCTTCCCCCTGCCACATTTTTACTCATCTCTTATCTCCACTAACTCTCTCTACCCCTCCATTCCCTCCCCGCCAACTCTTCCAAAGGGAAATACCTATATGAAATAAGTAAAGAGGAGGAGTCAAGATGGCGGAGAAGTAGCGGGCTGAGACGACATCAGGCAGCAGGAGATCAGCTAGATAGCCTATCAAACCATTCCGAACCCCTATGAATCCAATAGGAGATCGAAGAGAAGAAAAACAATTCTAGAAACAGAAAATCGACCACTTTCTGAAAGGTAGGACCAGCAGAGAAGTGAATCCAACGCGACAGGAAGATAGACCCCAGGGGGAGGGGCCGGCTCCCGGCAAGCGGCGGAACAACGGAGCACAAAATCAGGACTTTTAAAAGTCTGCTCCACGGAGGGACATCTCTCCAGAGGCTAAACTGGGGTGAAGACCTCACGGGGACAACGTGGACTCAGGTCCCGCGGGGTCACAGAAGGATCGGGGGTGTCTGAGTGTCGCAGAGCTCACAGGTATTAGACCAGGGAAGCCGGCTGCGGATACAGAGCCGAGGTTTCCTAGTGGTCTGTGACACGGACCGGTGCTCTGTGGCACTGGCCGGTGCTCTGTGCGAGGCGTCCCCACAAGATCCGGGGAGACTCCGACCCGGGAGAGCTCAGGGATCTACCGGGTCCGGAGACTCCAGGTGGGACTCTGCCAGAGACAGAGACGCTTGGTCACAGGCTGGGTGAGCTCGGAGCACTCCCAGAAGCCAGTGAGACGGGACTGATTACGCACGATTTTCTCTGAGCGCGCGGTCTGCGGCGCAAACGTGGGCTGGGGAGACCGAAGGGATTAAACGCTTTTCTCTGAAGGCGCACTGAAGACTGGGGCCCCTAGCTCTCGGCTCCTCTGAACCGGAGATTGGGAGGCCGCCATTGTCATTCCCGTCCTCCGGAACTCTACGGAAAGCGCATTCAGGGAACAAAAGCTCCCGAAAGCAAACCTGAGAGGATTACTTAGCCCGGCCCCTGGTAAGGGCGGTGCAACTCCGCCTGGGGCAAAGACACCTGAGAATCACTACAATAGGTCCCTCCCCCAGAAGAACAAAGAAATCTAGCCAAGACCAAGTTCACTTAACAAGGAGAACAGTGGATTCTTATCTGGATAAAATGACAAGGCGGAAAAACTCACCACAAAAAAAAGAGCAGGAGACAGGACCGAAGGCTAGGGACCTAATCAATACAGACATTGGTAATATGTCAGATCTGGAATTCAGGATGACGATTCTCAAGGTTCTAGCTGGGCTCGAAAAAGGCATGGAAGATATTAGAGAAACCCTGTCAGGAGAAATAAAAGCCCTTTCTGGAGAAATAAAAGAACTAAAGTCTAATCAAGTTGAAATAAAAAAAGCTATTAATGAGGTGCAATAAAAAATGGAGGCTCTTACTGCTAGGATAAATGAGGCAGAAGACAGAATTAGTGATATAGAAGACCAAATGACAGAGAATAAAGAAGCTGACCAAAAGAGAGACAAACAACTACTGAACCACGAGGGGAGAATTTGAGAGATAAGTGATGCCATAAGACGAAACAACATTAGAATAATTGGGATTCCAAAAGAAGAAGAAAGAGAAAGAGGAGCAGAAGGTATACTGGAGAGGATTATTGTAGAGAATTTCCCTAATATAGCAAGGGGAACAAGCATTAAAATCCAGGAGTTGCAGAGAACACCCCTCAAAATCAATAGGAATTGACCCACACCCCGCCATTTAATAGTAAAATTTACAAGTCTTAGCGACAAAGAGAAAATCCTGAAAGCAGCATGGGACAAGAAGTCTGTAACATACAATGGTAAAAATATTAGATTGGCAGCAGACTTATCCACAGAGACCTGGCAGGCCAGAAAGAACTGGCATGATATATTCAGAGCACTAAACGAGAAAAACATGCAGCCAAGAATACTTTATCCAGCTAGGTTATCATTGAAAATAGAAGGAGAGATAAAAAGCTTCCAGGACAAACAAAAACTGAAAGAGTTTGTAAACACCAAACCAGCTCTACAAGAAATATTGAAAGGGGTCCTCAAAGCAAAAAGAGACCCTAAAAGTATTACCAGAAAGGAACAGAGACATTATACAGTAACAATCACCATATAGGCAATACAATGGCACTAAATTCATATCTCTCAATAGTTACCCTGAATGTAAATGGGCTAAATGCCCCAATCAAAAGACACAGGGTTTCAGAATGGATAAAAAAACAAAACCCATCCATATGCTGCCTACAAGAAACTCATTTTAGACCTGAAGACACCTCCAGATTGAAAGTGAGGGGGTGGAAAACAATTTACCATGCTAATGGACATCAGAAGAAAGCTGGGGTGGCAATCCTTATATCAGATCAATTAGATTTTAAGCCAAAGACTATAATAAGAGATGAGGAAGGACACTTCATCATACTCAAAGGGTCTGTCCAACAAGAGGATCTAACAATTTTAAATATCTATGCCCCTAACATGGGAGCAGCCAACTATATAAACCAATTAATAACAAAATCAAAGAAACACATTGACAAGAATACAATAATAATTGGAGACTTTAACACACCCCTCACTGAAATGGACAGATCATCCAAGCAAAAGATCAACAAGGAAATAAAGGTCTTAAATGACACACTGGACCAGATGGACATCACAGATATATTCAGAACATTCCATCCCAAAGCAACAGAATACACATTCTTCTCTAGTGCCCATGGAACATTCTCCAGAATAGATCACATCCTGGGTCATAAATCAGGTCTCAACAGGTATCAAAAGATTGGGATCATTCCCTGCATATTTTCAGACCACAATGCTCTGAAGCTAGAACTCAATCACAAGAGGAAATTTGGAAAGAGCACAAATACATGAAGACTCAACAGCATCCTTCTAAAAAATGAATGGGTCAACTAGGAAATTAAAGAAGAATTGAAAAAAATCATGGAAACAAATGATAATGAAAACACAACGATCCAAAATCTGTGGGACACAACAAAGGCAGTCCTGAGAGAAAAATATATAGCAATACAAGCCTATCTCAAGAAACAGGAAAGGTCTTAAATACACAACCTAACCCTACACCTTAAGGAACTCAAGAGAGAACAACAAAGAAAGCCTAAACCCAGCAGGAGAAGAGAAATAATAAAGATCAAAGCAGAAATCAATGAAATAGAAACCAAAAAAACAATAGAACAAATCAATGAAACTAGGAGCTGGTTCTTTGAAAGAATTAATAAGATTGATAAACCCCTGGCCAGACTTATCCAAAAGAAAAGAGAAAGGACCCAAATAAATAAAATCATGAATGAAGGAGGAGAGATCACAACCAACACCAAAGAAATACAAACAATCATAAGAACATATTATGAACAACTCTATGCCAACAAATTCGACAATCTGGAAGAAATGGATGCTTTCCTAGAGACATATAAACTGCCAAAACTGAACCAGGAAGAAATAGGAAACCTGAATAGGCCCATCACCGGTAAGGAGATTGAAACAGTCATCAAAAATCTCCAAACAAACAAAAGCTCAGGGCCAGATGGCTTCCCAGGGGAATTCTACCAAACATTTAAAGAAGAATTAATTCCTATTCTCCTGAAACTGTTCCAAAAAATAGAAATGGAAGGAAAACTTCCAAACTCATTTTATGAGGCCAGCATCACCTTGATCCCCAAACCAGACAAGGATCCCATCAAAAAAGAGAATTACAGACCAATATCCTTGATGAACATAGATGCGAAAATTCTCACCAAAATACTAGCCAATAGGATCCAACAGTACATTAAAAGGATTATTCACCACGACCAAGTGGGATTTATTCCAGGGCAGCAGGGTTGGTTCAACATCCGCAAATCAATCAATGTGATACAGTACATTAACAAAAGAAAGAACAAGAACCATATGATACTCTCAATAGATGCTGAAAAAGCATTTGACAAAGTGCAACATCCCTTCCTAATCAAAACTCTTCAAAGTGTAGGGATAGAAGGCACATACCTCAATATTATCAAAGCCATCTATGAAAAACCCACGGCAAGTATCATTCTCAATGGAGAAAAACTGAGAGCTTTTCCGCTAAGGTCAGGAACACGGCAGGGATGTCCGCTATCACCACTGCTATTCAACATAGTACTAGAAGTCCTAGCCTCAGCAATCAGACAACAAAAAGAAATTAAAGGCATCCAAATCGGCAAAGAAGAAGTCAAACTATCGCTCTTTGCAGATGATATGATACTATATGTGGAAAACCCAAAAGGCTCCACTCCAAAACTGCTAGAGCTTATACAGGAATTCAGTAAAGTGTCAGGATATAAAATCAATGGACAGAAATCAGCTGCATTTCTTTACACCAAGAACAAGACAGAAGAAAGAAAAATTAAGGAGTCAATCCCATTTACAATTACACCCAAAACCATAAGATACCTAGGAATAAACCTCACCAAAGAGGCAAAGAATCTATACTCAGAGAACTATAAAGTACTCATGAAAGAAATTGAGGAAGACACCAAGAAATGGAAAAATGTTCCATGCTTATGGATTGGAAGAATAAATATTATGAAAATGTCTATGCTACCTAAAGCTATCTACACATTTAATGCAATGCCTATCAAAATTCCATCCAATTTTTTCAAAGAAATGGAACAAATAATCCTAAAATTTATATGGAACCAGAAAATACCTCGAATAGCCAAAGGAATATTGAAAAAGAAAACCAAAGTTGGTGGCATCACAATTCCCGACTTCAAGCTCTACTACAAAGCTGTCATCATTAAGACAGTATGGTACTGGCACAAAAACAGACACATAGATCAATGGAACAGAATAGAGAGCCCAGAAATAGACCCTCAACTCTATGGTCAACTAATCTTCGACAAAGCAGGAAAGAACATCCAATGGAAAAAAGACAGCCTCTTCAACAAATGGTGTTGGGAAAATTGGACAGCCACATGCAGAAAAATGAAATTGGACCATTTCCTTACACCACACACGAAAATAGACTCAAAATGGATGAAGGACCTCAACGTGAGAAAGGAATCCATCAAAATCCTTGAGGAGAACACAGGCAGCAACCTCTTCGACCTCAGCCGCAGCAACTTCTTCCTAGGAACAACGCCAAAGGCAAGGGAAGCAAGGGAAAAAATGAACTATTGGGACTTCATCAAGATCAAAAGCTTTTGCACAGCAAAGGAAACAGTCAACAAAACCAAAAGACAACTGACAGAGTGGGAAAAGATATTTGCAAACGACATATCAGATAAAGGACTAGTATCCAAAATCTACAAAGAGCTTAGCAAACTCAACACCCAAAGAACAAATAATCCAATCAAGAAATGGGCAGAGGACATAAACAGACATTTCTACAAAGAAGACATCCAGATGGCCAACAGACACATGAAAAAGTGCTCCACATCACTGGGCATCAGGGAAATACAAATCAAAACCACAATGAGATACCACCTCACACCAGTCAGAATGGCTAAAATGAACAAGTCAGGAAATGACAGATGCTGGCGAGGATGTGGAGAAAGGGGAACCCTCCTACACTGTTGGTGGGAATGCAAGCTGGTGCAACCACTCTGGAAAACAGCATGGAGGTTCCTCAAAAAATTGAAAATAGAGCTACCTTATGACCCAGCAATTGCACTACTGGGTATTTACCCTAAAGATACAAACGTAGTGATCCAAAGGGGCACGTGTACCCGAATGTTTATAGCAGCAATGTCCACAATAGCCAAGTTATGGAAAGAACCTAGATGTCCATCAACAGATGAATGGATAAAGAAGATGTGGTATATATATACGATGGAATACTATGCAGCCATCAAAAGAAATGAAATCTTACCATTTGCGACAACATGGATGGAACTAGAGCGTATTATGCTTAGCGAAATAAGTCAACTGGAGAAAGACAACTATCACATGATCTCCCTGATATGAGGAAGTGGAGATGCAATGGTGGTGGGAGTTAAGGTGATAGGAAAAGTAAAAATGAAACAAGATGGGATCGGGAGGGAGACAAACCAAAAGAGACTCTTAATGTCATAAAACAAACTGAGGGGGGTGGGGGGAAGAGGGGTTGGGAGAGGGTGGTGGGGTTACATTATATGTTTAAATAAAGCTTAAATTAAAAAAAAATTGTAAAATTAAAAAAGAAAAAAAAGAAAGAAATAAGTAAAGATCTAAAAACACTGCTACAGAGAGCAGAGCACTAGCTGGGGAGGAAGGGAGGGCTGGGCAGTATGGCGAACCCAAGCAAAGGTGTTGAATGTACTTACCCATCTGCGTAGTTAAGAAGCTCAGATTCGGGGGGTTTCCAGCTAGTGTGACAGAAAGCTAGTGGAGAAGAGAATTTTAGGGTATGGGAAAAAGAGGGGTTTTCAAGTGAAAGGTCATGACATCTGCACTGGACAGGGAAGGAGGTGTACTTCTCCCTGAGGTTCTCTGAGACAGAGGTTGTCGGTGACACTAGAGGACAGGCCCAGTGGGAGTACCCGAGGGAGGAGACTGGAAATGGTGGGGGGGAAATGGTGGGGGAGGGGGTTGTGGTCACAAGTAGAATGTCTGGAGGGTAACTGCAGAGGCAGGTCGTGCAGCACAGTTCCTGGCCCAGGGAAGCCACACTAGCGGGAGGCTTAAGTGGAAAAAAAAAGGCAACACAGAGGAAGAATCATCTATTTAATGAGAGCCCAAATGGAAGGGGATGTGCCTGAAAGTAAGAAGAGAGGGACCAAGTGTTCTGAGTTCCTAATCCATGTGAAAATTTGAAATATTTTGGAAAATTCAAACCTATCTTTTACATACAAATCCATTTCCTAGAACTTTACTTTAATAGGGATTTAATATAATTAAAACACTTAATTGATCATTACTACCAATAAATTTAGGGTACAATTTCAATACATCAGGCCCACACTAAGCACTTTAAAATATTTCACTTATGAGTAATAAGTTACTATTTTACAGATAATTACTATTTTACAGATAAGGAAATTGAAGTTTAGAGAGGTTAAGTATTTTGTCTAAGGTCACAGAGCTAGCATTAGAGCCCTCAAAGTCTGACTCCAAAGTCGTTACCCACCCATGCTATATAGTCTGCCAAAGTCAAATGGCCACAGAGGAATGACAGTGTAAAAAGTAAAACCCAAGCAGAAGACAAATGACTTAGAATGAAATACATCACAAGACTAACAGAGCCCGCTGTTAACAGTGAGATTTTGGGTGATTTCTTTATACTTAATTTATTTTATGCATTTTCAAAATGGTCTTTAATGATTATCTCACTTACAACAAGAGTATTAAAATGAAAAATGTAAAGAACCTCTTAAATGACAGTAGTATTATTCCAATTCTTCCTTTCGGGGAGGGAGGGGGAAGAGTTGCATTTGTTTAAACCCCAAGGTCATTAATATAGTCCCAATTTCATTTAAGGAGCTCACAAAATAATTAAAGAAAGGAGCAGAAACAGATCATTATTCAGTCCCAAGTGTACTTCTTAGTCACTAGATCATGATTAAGTTTCAACATTTTGAGAGTCAGAGGACCAGCACACCAGGATCTGGTAGCATGCAATTATTTGTAATATTTATAAATTAGAGAGTGAAAGGGATGGTTTTTAAATGCTGAGCTGGGAACAGGCTGGGATCAATTATTTGTACAATTCCTTTCATTTCTTTCCTTGTAGATAAATCTACATTTCTTGGTGCAAAGCTGCTCTTAAACTAGCCTCACTGCTGGTTAGATATTTCATCTTGTCTAATTTCTAATGAAAGAAATATGCCTCATTGATGACCAAATCAAGTAAGATCTAGTATGATCCTACAGAGAATGAAGTACTTAAAAGACGTATGCAGACAGAACTAGAATTTTATCAATTTAGTTGATACTTCATGAGGCTAAACAGTTAGGAGGAGGTTTGAGTTTAAAAGAGGAAGTTGTACTGGTAAGAAAGAAAGCCGTGTGCCACTACCACTTCCTGTTTTTGCTTATAGTCGTTGGTAGAGGGCTGTGGGTTTTGCGGGCACTCCATTTATAACTCTTGACATGCCCTCCTTCCTCTTCTTCCACTCCACAAGAATAACTGGCTTCCTTTTTCCTCAAACCTAGATCCTTACCTTTGAAAATGACACCCCCTTTATCGGACACTTAAATGTAACTCCTGAGTGACAGAAAAATTCCATGTAACCATTAAGTAAAGGAGTGTGCTGTTCTGGGGCGGGGTGGGGGGTGGGGGGGTATTTTGGACTTCCACTCCAAGGGGAGCAATGGAGCTGTGGCTTCATTCATACTTTCCTACTCTCTTTCCATGTGATGCACATTGAAGGAGCGGTGGAAGAGTTAAGAGGACTACACCATGGGCTTGTTGCCCTCCTTCCCCTCATCCCACACCAATCACAGTGTCATCCTAGCAAGTGCCTTAGCCTTGTGACTCTTAGCTTCTTTACCTATAAAATAGGGATGATAAATAGGGTTGTTATAGGTCCCATGGCACACGTATACTTTATAACATCTTTTTTCTGACTCTCTAAAGAAAAAAAGCTATTCGCAGCTAGCAAGCCAGACAAAAAGAAGCTACAGGTGGTTTTGGTCGTAGCTGTAGTTGCCAAACCTCTGACGTAGTTGCGGATCGTTGAAACACAGACCCGATGTGAAGCGAAACTTGGAGCCACCGAACAGAGCAGAGCTAACCGGCCCACACAAGGCCAGTCTTCCACTCTACTAAACCAGCTACCACTCTGTGAGTAGTGAAAGTTCAAGCGAACCTTGAAAATCCAAATTTCTGGGCTGTCCTGACCTACGGTGCTGATACACACCTGGCTTACTGCAACCCAGGAAAGTGAACGAAAGGGCATTCACGCATCACAGAGGTCTTAATACTGGTAAAACCTCAGGCAATAGAGTTAAGTTGCCTATGGGGGCCATGCTGTTGTCCTTGGGTAGCACCGCAGCACCGGGACAGGATGCAACTCAGTCTGCACGGGACTGAGCCAACTCTGGGTGCATGCTCTCTCGCGCGCATGCGCGCAGTGCACACACCCGCGCACCTCTCTGGGGCCACTAGAATTGCCTTCTTAGAACCCCTTATCAGACACATCTTAGATGACTCACAACTAAGCATAACTGCTCAACTCTTAAAAACAATGGGTGGGACTCATCCCCTGCGCTTGCCAACCCTCTTCATTTACAAAATAAACACTCATTTTTAGCACAACACTAACCACTCTCCTATTTCCCCATTTCTGAAAAGCTTCTTAATCCAGCAAATTTCAATAGAGTTCAATGGCACTGCCACTGTCCTTTTTACATGTATCTCAAATGTTGGCAAGGCTGAATGTGCCATTTCTCCTCTTCCAGTATTATTATTCCCAAACTAGAGACTCTGATGCCAATGATTTTTGCTGCCAGCTGCAGGACAACAATTTTCTCTTCAGATCATTTCTAAGGAACAGTGACTATAACTCAAAGAATTTTAAAAACAAGTAACTGATTGACAAGAGGGAAGAGGATTGTGACTATACTCATGGACCTCCTCCTAGGATCACCGGAAGAGTAGGGTTTCCCTATTGACTTCCTCTTTAATCGCCTGGTGTTTAAGATCACAAGATCCAGTTGGTCTTTCCTCCAGAGGCAAAGAACTGCCTGCTTAGGAGTGCACAGAGAAAGACGACTTAACATTTACAAGGAATAACTTGATAAATATCACACAGACCATCTCTGTTACTGCTAAGAGCAAAATTATCATCTTGGTGGGTGTGATTCAAACTTTCTGGAATACGTATGAAGTAACGAAGCAATGACAATTCAGGATCATGCAGAGTACATATTTGTGAAGGAACACTGCCGTCTCACTCCAATTTAGTAGAATTTGCTAAAAAGGATAGGAGACTTCAGAGCTATGCTGAGACAGTTATTTAAGAATACAAACCTCCTGATATCATGAGAAGCCCCTCTTTTTGTGTGTGTGTGTGTGACAGGCTAATAGATCAAATACCTACAAGATAAGAACAGGACTTTGGGCAATGTGTTGATGGACCTATGGTTCTAATTCCATTTCTGTCTGTCCCTTATGTAGCCTCAACTGTAAAATACTGAATTTAAAGAGAGAAGTCCCCTGCTAGTCTGATCTTGATTTACAGAGATCTTTATATTCTAGATTGACCCTTACTGGCATGGCCATTTACTGGTTTGTTTGTAAACACTGTAATTATAGGTAATACAATGTTGCATCTTTTTAGTGGTCCACAGAGGTAAATATTAAGAAAAAGAGAAACAGAATTCACCTACAATTGAAGCAAACAATTTACCACAAAGTGAAGGTAATTGCTGTACACTGAAAATGACAATTATGCTCCTTTTTGCAAATAGCAATTTAACAACAAGTGCCCTTTTAGCAATGTAATACTAGCCTCTTACAGGACTTAACAGGCTCTGAACTATTTAGAATGTTCAAATGAAAGAGGCATTCCCAGGAAAGTAACCAAGTAACCACTTGGGGGTGAGTCCTGTGCTAACCTGGTTATTATCATTACATCTCCACAGCCCACTGAAACTTTGAGGGTGAGCTAAACCTTTCAGTTGGTATTTGCCCTCCAATAAGTTTGCACCAATTATGAGGGCCATTGTTTTGCCCTATAGGCTTGTTTTGGTTTTGCAAAATCTAATTCTTAAGTATTCATCCATTCATGTCAATGAAAGTTTATTGAGAATCACATATACGCAAGCAACTGTTCTAGATCTTGTTGGGGACGGCAGGGCAGGGGGGTGGGGAGTGAAGGGTTAGAAGTGGGGGGGTGGTGATTTGAACAAGGAAGAATTAGACATTAATCCTGCCCTTGTAGGGCTCAGAGTTCAATCGGAAAGGTAAAGGAGGATCAGGGAAACAGTTCTCAAGGTGGCATCTGACTTGGCCTCCCCAGGCCTGTCAGGATTCAGAAGCACAGAGGTGCATGGGAATAAGGAGGGGGAAAGGCCAGGGTGATAAGGATGGTGCAAGTGGCCTTTACAGAAAAGGAGGTTGGTGTGGCTGAAATGGAGGCTCTCTGAAGGCAGATGGGGTTGAAAATACAGTTTGGAGTAGGTGGCATGGCATCAACTGCTTATTCTCACTCTTAGGGTCTTAAATATCAATACTGAAAATCTGCTTTTCCCCAGTTTTCTGTAGGTAAGAAGGGGAAAACAAAAGCCTTATTGCATTGGTTTTAAATTCCTTAAAAAACAGGCTTCTTTTCATTAGTTTCTTCCCCTAAAAACACCTGGTAGAAAGACAATACAGAGTGGAAGCTGTGCACTCCCATTCCACCCCAGCCCCTGTAGTACCCTTGTCAACAGCTTACTCGTGCACCCTCCCAAATAGTCTGTGGGGTGTAAGCACACACACACTCTCCTCCCTTGCCCGCTTCCACCTAACAGTCAGGCTTTTTCAAACAATAATATTCTTGTGACATGTTTCCATACCAGTACATAAAATTCAGTTTCCTCTTTTATATTGTTGTCTAATATTCCATTTTATGGAACTACTATGAGTTTTGAACCCATTCTCTAATAATGGACTTGGTATTATCTGACTTTGTCAGTACTTGGTTTTTAATTCTTAACAACATTTAGTTAAATATTTGGAAGGAATTAAGGTCAAGGTCTCACGAAGTCAATGGACATTCTTAAATAGCACTCGAGGCCAAGTCGGGTATAGATATGACACACATGAAGCAGTTCAGAATGTATGTTAGTTTTATGATATACTTTAAGCATGTGTTTTATTGGCTATTACCAGGAACCTGACCAC
This sequence comes from Taxidea taxus jeffersonii, assembly GCA_003697995.1. NCBI lineage: Eukaryota > Metazoa > Chordata > Mammalia > Carnivora > Mustelidae > Taxidea > Taxidea taxus. The sequence goes on along the minus strand of RCUC01160533.1, from coordinate 11,544 downwards.
CCCTGATCTACAATGTGGTGCACTTGATATTACAAAACTATTTCTATTACAATAAGGGCAATGGTTCTTGGTGAAACAGTATTAACACAGTCCAGGAATATTGAAGATTATACAAGATGATTTTTAAAGCTGAAATATTAACTTGCTGGTATCTATTGATAAGAATGAAATTTCTCTGATGATGTATATTAATAATGCAGATTTGGCTTCTGATGAAGGTATCACAAAAAGACAGTATATAGTGTTTTAGATCACATTGGTTCTAGAGTCAGAAAAGCCTGGACGGAATCTTGGCTCCCCAACTTGCCAAGTTGTTATTAAGCCTCAGTTACCTCATCTGTAAAATGGAGCTAATACTTACTTCATAGTGTTGATGGAGATTAAATGAGATAAAATAGCATACGTAACTACTGTTTAATAGATGTGAACCATTATTTATGACTACCTAATTAATAATTCCACAAACATGTACTATATAGTACTACTATGTACAAAGCACTACTGGTACTCCCTTCATTTCTCTCTCAGAAACACACACACACTTTCTCACGCACACACACTCTCTCACGCATACTTTCTCACAAACATACTCTCTTCTCTCACATACATACTCTCTTCTCCCTCTGTCACACACATGTACACACACACACTCATAGCAGTCCTATAAGGTTGGCACTAATTAATAAATGTCTTCTTGCATGCCACTTTTCAAAGTGTGTCTTTAGCTATATTATATTTTTATCCTCACGACCAAGTGGCATAGAAAATGGCAAACGGGGCTCAAAAACTTCGAAAACTCAAAAAAAGAGCCTCTGGAATTGTAATCAACAAAAATAAAATTTAAACTCATTGTTTCACAATTATCGTTTCAAACAGATGGTTTATAAACTCAGTCTTTATAATAAATGATCATATCTTTTGAGGTCTCAGAAGTATCATAAATTACATTCTCCTTTTTCACAGTTTTACACTTAAGGGTTATGTTATTAAAATAATAATAAACAATAATATGCCAGGAAGTTATGGAAAAATATAAAATCTGTATAGTTTAATAAACCTCTCATTTACCTGCTGCTATGAGGAAATTCTTTGCTTCAGGCTCACACCCCGTGCGGAACCCTATTCCAGGTTCAATCTCATGACCCTGAGATCATGACCTAAGCCGAGATCAGGAGTTAGATGCTTAACCCACTGAGCCACCCAGGCACCCTGCCAGTATTTACTTTTGATGCCACTTTGGCCATGAAGGAATTACAAGGGAACTATGTTAAAAAAAAAAAAAAAATCAGTGATAGAAGAGGGAATTATAGTGGAAGAGTTTTCAGCATTCACTGCCTTTTCCTTGGATCCCCAATCTTAGGAAAACTGAGTTCAATGGGTACATTTTACCCTGAGACACTTGTGCCTCAGCATATCCCCAACTTGCTGCCTCAGGGTACAGCCCCATTTTGCCCCCAAAAGAGAACATATACCCTCAGAACAATTGTAAGCTAAAGATTCCCCATTCCCATACTTCCTGTTCCTTGGATGGAATACAGGGCTTCAGAATTCAGGAAAGCACAAAACCTAACTGCATTTTTCCAATGGGGCAGAGTTCACTGAATCCAACTGAATCAGCTGTGTGTTAAACAGGGATGACAGCCATTATGGTTAGGTAAATAAAAAATGTGCCCCAAATTCATCCAAGAAAAAGAAATCACTCCCGCAAGTTTTCAGATGACCCCAGTGACGAGCTCCGCACCCAGCCTCAGGGAGACTCGGAGGAGCCTTCCCAGCTGCTTTTCTAAAGAAGCTTGGACAGGCTTGGACTCTTTTTCCATGTTGGCTAATGTAAGTCTGGAACAGGGCCCTGTACCAGATGAAATACCTTGATCCTGCCAACTGCTTCTTGGCTTTGAGCAGCTGTAGGAGCAGCTGGTTTTACAACACACAGAGTGAGTCCTTGTTCTAAGGTAGGAGAGTGCTACATTTTGTGAAAAGCTTGTAAGTTTGGGTCTTTATACAGCTACCTTTGCAAGCTTTTACCTGATGATTTGGTGTGCGGTGCTTGCTATTCACACATACATCTTGCAAGTAACCAAATGATTCATAAGAGTTTTATGCAGGGCAGTCTTCCTACAACTGTGTCAAGTTTATCCAATTCTTTGCTTCAGTCAGAAACTGAAGAGTCATGAGACAAGAGATCAATTATCCCTGAATCACTGTAATTAAAAATCAACTGAATTCTAGGAATGGCAGATTGAATATAAGAATTCTCTTGCTTCCTCCTAAGAACACTAGAGGAGAAAATAAGCACAAAACTTCAGAACTGGAAAGTAGACAAAGCTGAACCTTCAAATGTCAGTGGATAAAGCCAAGACCCATCCAATTTTCACCACAGAACTCCCAAAAGGCCCCGGTGGCATTATTGCAAGTAGGGAACAAGTGGAAAAGATGAGCTAAAATAAAGAGGACCCTCAAGAAATAGCTAGATTTCCCAGACCAGGCACCTAATCTGTAAAGATGAGGCATTGCTCCTCCCCCATCTGGCAAAAAACATATATCTGAAGAGACATTCTCTGTAAAGTATGAAACACGGGTCTCTGGGTGAGGGACCCAGCACAACTTGGCGGGGGGAGGTGGGGGGAGTGGATACTGCCAGGAAAACTGGGATTGGGTGAACACATGCAACTGAGATATCCACCCCCAAACTATGCCCCCAACCTGGTTCCCAAAAAGATGGCAGCAATGCTGAGACCTTCCCGGCAGGTAACTGGAAGATGCTGGGTGATCCCAGCCACCAAAGAGTAACCGACACTGCTCATTCCCCAAGTAAAAGGCTGGTGACAACACCTTAAGTGAAACTATTCCCAACAAGCCCCACTCATGTGTGTCAGGCGTAAATTGGCCTTGTTTTCCCCATCCCTTACTTTTGAATATAACAGACAAAGAAGGACCACCTGACATTTCAGGAAAGATCCTAAAATGAAAGATCAATTTCAAAGCAAACAAAAAATCAATTTGTGCCAGAGGGATACAGTAAGTGGAATTCAGACTGTTGGAAACTCTATAGGACAAACGGCCCAGTTTCTTCATCACATAGATTGCGTAGGAGAAAAGAGGAGAGAAATGGGAGAACCTACAGCTTAAAAGAGATTAAAACACCTATCAGCCAACTGCACTATATGGACCTTATTTGAGTACTGATTTGGAAAATCCAGATGTTGTTTTGTTAAAGGAGATAAATAGGCAATTCAAATATTGTTTGGATATTTGATAATGTTAAGGAACTGTTGATAATTTTTTAGGTGTGACATATTATGGTTATGTTTTAATAACCCTTATATTTTAATGAGAAATACACTGAAATATTTATGGGTGAAAGGATATTAGAGCTGGGATTTGCTTCTGGACAATCCAGGTGAGGGGGATGATTAAACAAGTAAGGTCCTGGGATGAAGGGAATATGGGAATCTTTTATACTCTTCTTCCCACTTTATGCTTGAAATTTTCCATAACAGAGGAAAACTATCACTAGAATCCTTAGTGAAAACACTGAAATCATAAAACAAATAATATAAGAAAGGAATGTTCCAAGAATTTTTAAAAGCTCCTGTAAAAAAAAAAAACAAAAAAAACAGAAATAAAGCATTCAGTAAAGAGCTGAGGGAAATTAAGGACATGTCCCAGAAACTACAGTGAAAAATTATAGAAAAGGAAATAAAGAATAAAACTGGGAGGGCAAGTCCAGAAGGTCCAGAATCTGGGGAGCAGTTCCAGGAACAGAGAAAAGGAGAAAAAGAGGAAGGAATTCATTGACACAATAATGTGTATGAAAATGTCCCCAAACTGAAGACTATTACCTTGTAAAAGAAAAGGAGGTACCGACACCCTGACACAGTAGATGATTAGGGCCACGTCAAGACACATCACTATAAAACTGAAGAACAGGGACGCCTTTGTGGCTCAGTTGGTTAAGCAGCTGCTTTCAGCTCAGGTCATGATCCCAGCGTCCTGGGATCAAGCCCCACATCAGGCTCCTTGCTCAGCAGGGAGCCTGCTTCTCCCTCTGCCTCTGCCTGCCTCTCTGTCTGCCTGTGCTCGCTCCTGCTCTCTCTCTGACAAATCAACAAATAAAATCTTTTAAAAATAAATAAATAAATAAAACTGAAGAACATGTGGGACAAAGAGATTCTACAAATTTCCAGAAACAAAAGAGAACAAAAACCAAAACCCCTGGCTATATAGAAGAGATCAGGAATCAGGAGGATATGGGCCTTCACAACAGAAAAAAGTAGAAAGCAATGAAGAAATACCTTCAAAATTCTGAAGGAAAATTATTGCCAATATAGAGTTCTTTATCCAGCCAAACTGCCAATCCAGGATGCAGGTAGGATTAAAAACATTGTGCAGACATAGAGTCCTCCGAAAAATTTATTTCTGTTCATCCTTTCTCAGCAACAAAAGCAAGGAAGTCAATCCAGAAAAAGGAAGAAATGGAATACAGGGGAAATAGGAGATCTGGGAGAGAAGAGAGGTGAAGGGGATTCCCAGAATGGTGACAAAGAGAGACTTCAAAATAAAAGTGTGTTCCCTCTGCCTCAGTTCCCTTATCTGTGGAGGCAGGAACTAACACTAGTACCTATCTCAGAGACTTGCAAGAATTCAGCATAAAGACTTAGAATAGTACCTGGTACAAAGTAAGAGCTACAAGAGTTACCATCATCAAAGAATTGACTCTTCAACTACTTAACATAGAACTAACTATTACTGTGATAATAAACATAAATACACCAGTGTAAAACCCATTTCCGAACTGAGCATTTTTCCAGCTTAGGAATAACTGAAAATAGTCACAGAATCATGGGTTTTCAGAGGTTGACACGGTTCTGAGGTTTTTCTAATATAGTTGCCTTATTTTACAGAGTAGGCAACTGTAGCTCAGAGTGGCTATGTAACTTGCTCAAGACTACAAAGCCATTCAGAAGAGGAGTTGGGACTACCAGTCAGGTGTCTCCAGTCACTGCTCTGAGAATCACAAGTACAGCCACCCCGCGGTATCCTCAGAGGATCAGAGTTCCATGCATACCAAAAAATCACCATAGAAATATTTTGTCCTGGGATGCCTGGGTGGCTCAGTTGGTTAAGCGGCTGCCTTCGGCTCAGGTCATGATCCCAGGTCCTGGGATCAAGTCCCACATCGGGCTCCTTGCTCGGCAGGGAGCCTGCTTCTCCCTCTGCCTGCCACTCTGTCTGCCTGTGCTCGCTGCCTCTCTCTGTCTCTCTCTCTCACACACAAATAAATAAATAAAATCTTTAAAAAAAAAAAAAAGAAATATTTTGTCCAACGCCATCCTTTTACCCTAAAACCTGGCACCTGGCTCAAGATATACATAAACAGAAAGACCACACAAAATGATCCACCAGCACAATAAAGAGAAGAGGCTGCAGTTGGGTTTACAGAGTTGGGTGGACAATAAGGAAAAAAATGTCTTGAATTCACTGTCTTAAACAGAGCTTTATTTCTAAGAAAGGCATGTCTAGTGCATTTACACATAAGAAGAAGAACGTTAATCCCTAGTGCTACTGACCAAAATGGCCCAGCATGGATGGACATCACTGATTCCTGGGTAATGGAATGGACAGCAGTGTACTTTCATCACAGTTTCCTTTTCTTTTCTTTCTTTCTTTTTCTCTCTCTCTCTCTCTCTCTTTTTTTTTACAGTTTTCTAAGTCTAAAGGAATATACACAATTTGTAGAAGTACTAGCCATTCTGGTCACTGCTTCCAAGGAAATAATGCTCCCATCTCAACAATCCAGCAATGAAAACTACTGAGTGAGGCCAATCAGGAACGTGAGTGTAGTCTGGGGAAGGGGAGGAAGGCTTCAGGCAAAACACCACTGATACTCCCTACAGGTTTGAGATGGGAATCAGGCTGGGTGAGAATTTTCCTGGTATAAATTTTATGATCTGTTTTCATCTTGTTCCAACTGAAAACAAGCCCTCTGTACATCTGCAGAAAGTCCCATTTAACAGTGCAAAGAAAAGTTATCTGAAAACAAAATTGCCTATTTTCTTTTAACCAACTCTCAGAGGAAAAGTACATGCTAATTTCTCATCTGTGCTTCTTGGCTATTTATTACAAACAAATTTCCAATTACCTTTGGATATAGTACATGTTCCATTGCAATCCAAATACCAAAGTGGTGAGTGGTTGGATTAGACACATCTAAATATTTTGACCTTTTAGCTGAGATTTAAAGTGACAGAGAATCCAAAAATACCAAAACTCTTATTTTGAAATTTTTAAATCCTTTTTATAAAGGCTCATTTTGGTGTTTTTAGTAGATAAAAAGGTTTTCTCTTTCCCCTTCCTCATAAACGTAAGGTACAACTTGGAAAATCATTCCAATAAACAATATAAAAGTATGTACTCATAACTTAACCAAGTTAGTAAAAACACAAAGAGAAAAACTATTTAGAAATATTTTCAATTTCTTCTATATATGAGCAGAAACATACAGAAAATACAGTTTTAACACGGAAAATACAGCAATGTCAACACTCACAGAAAAAGTAGGATTCCGGTGTTTGCCAGGGCAAAGGCGAGTCCCAAAATCCCACTGCCCATAATGGCGTTGCTGAGGTTAAAAACAGACATGCCCAAGGAGGTTGTTCCTGGAATCTAAACAAAGAAACAAACATAAGCAAAACAGTCCCCAAGAAAGTTCATCATGCCCAAGTCTTTAAAGTGCTATTAGGAACCGGTGTGACAATAAAATTCAAGAAATACTTCCTTAGTGGTCTAGTTATTTTTTAAAATGGGTTTCAGCAGAAAATACATAGGATACCTGGTCAGTATAAGTAGGTATACTTTTGGTATTATGCTACACGAATTAAAAACATCTGTCCCAATTTATGTGATTAAAACAAACAAGCATCCTTTATTATAATGACACTTACATATTCATCACATTTCTTTTTTTCCAAATGGCTGTTAGTGAGACTTCTTCTACTCTCGCGGTCAGAAATAAACTTGCTGTAAAGACATGTATAATAATTTAACTTCACGATAATGATTGAAGCTTCACATATTACTAATCAAAACATCACACATGAAAAGTTATCAGTCAGTTCCTTAAGCATTTACAGCCCAATTCAACCACCTTTCTGTTTTGTTTTGCTTTTTTTTTTTTTCTTTTTGCCAGAATTCACTGTCTCCACTTTCGTTTTACCAAATAAACTCCAAGCGCTCTAAGGGACAGATACTTTGCTTCATTTGTTTTTCTGCTCCTCACTCTACTTAGTAGAAACCACTGCTAATAGCAGGTGCTCATCTCGACATGAAATGAAAGACAACCATAAATCAAAAAGAATAATCTCAAATCATTTCAATACTGATGGATTAAAACACTATATGCAATGGAAATTAACTTTTACATAGGATTTTCTTTCACTGAAAATTCGATAATGTCAAGGATACTATAAAGCGGGCATTTAAAAGAATCCCTTTTAAAACAGGCCTCCTTCTGAGCTCACATCCCTGACATGCAAACTTAGTAAATAAAGCATTCTGTCTCTGCTGCAAAAAAAGAAAATTACTCTTTCCTCATCAGACATTCCTTCAGCAACTGCTCTCTTCAAGCCAGCAGGCCAGGTGATGAAGGAGGCACGGGGATGGGTAGGAAGTGACGCTGACACTGGGCCAACACTAGGCTATAGGAGTTCAGGCTGGGAGATCATGGTGGGGGAAGGCAGAGCATGTAGTCCACGATGAGGGGCAGAGCTATAGGGCTTTAAGAAAGTGTGGCATTGGGGCGCCTGGGTGGCTCAGTGGGTTAAAGCCTCTGCCTTCTGCTCGGGTCATGATCCCAGGGTCCTGGAATGGAGCCCCGCATCGGGCTCTCTGCTCAGCAGGGAGCCTGCTTCTCCCTCCCTCTCTCTCTGCCTGCCTCTCTGCCTACTTGTGATCTCTGTCTGTCAAATAAATAAATAAAAATCTTAAAAAAAAAAAAAAGTGTGGCATTTAGAACTTGAGCTCAAATCCTCACTAGCTCTGAGGCACAAGGCATCCTGTCTCAGTCTTCTCATCTGTGAAATGGGAATAACACTATTATATTATCTTGTAGCATGACTGGGAGAATTAAATAAGAGAGCATGTGTAAAACACTGGTACAGCTCCAGGCACAGAGTAACAGCACTAGATGTTAATCACTCCTCTGCGTGGGGGAGATGGGACTGAAGTTGGGGTGGGAAAGATTCAGACAGGCTGCATAAACTATATACAGACATAGAAGCAGGAATCCAGAAACCTGGAAAAACCATCAAATATATTAATGATTAATATTAGAAAGTTATGGCCTAAATTCCTAATTTAAAAAAATTCCTAAAAATCTTTAAAAAAATTTTTGTTTAATAAAAAAAAAGGGGGGGGAGGTGCTCCTGGGTGGCTCAGTTGGTTAAGCATCTGCCTTTGGCTCTGGTCATGATCCTGGGGTCCTGGGATTGAACCCCATGTTGGGCTCCCTGCTCAGCAGGGAACCTGCTTCTCCCTCTCCCTCTGCTGCTCCCCCTTCTTGTACTCACTCTCTCTGTCAAATAAATAAATAAAATCTTAAAAAAAAAATTAAAAAAAAAACCTTTAAAAAAAATAAATTCCCAGGGCACCTGGGTGGTTCAGTTGGTTAAGTGTCCAACTCTTGATCTCCCGGCATTGGCTTCCACATTGGGTGTGGAGCCTAGTTAAAAAAAAAAAAATCCCGGGGCGCCTGGGTGGCTCAATCAGTTAAGTCTCTGCCTTCAGCTCAGGTCATGATCCCAGGGTCCTGGGAACAAGACCGTCAATGAGCCCCTTGTAGGGCTCCCTGCTCAGCGTGGAGTCTGCTCTCCCTCTCCCTCTGCCCCTCCCCTAGCCTGCTTGTGCTCTCTCTCTCAAATAAATAAATAAATCTTTAAAAGAAATCCCCATTAACAAAACAGGTGTTATTGTCAAAGAAAAGTCCATAGGTAAACTGCTACATGGATTAGTAAGACACGTTAGGGATGCTTTTTAACTCTTCCTTTGAAAATTTAATTGTCCAGTTTGGGCAAGAACTAGTCACAGGGAATTTTTCACTAATAAATGTAAAGCCACCTGAATTGGACTATTTTAAAGAAGCAGATATCTTTAAACTGTACACTACATTTTCATATGGTGTTTTGAATGATGCTATGTTTCACAATAAAACGTTTTTAGATAAAAGATACATCTCATCAACGTTGGTTTAATTTAGCTACCTTTTCCATCTTTCATCCAAGGGGTCTGGCTTCTTGCTGGCATTACTTCTCCAAGTTCGCCTTCTTTTGCCAGGATAAGCTAAAGACAGGCGGTATACGTACTACGAACTTGCCCTGGGGCCATCACCTCATAAAATCCGCATGATCTGTGGCTTATCCCTTCAGCATCTGCCTGTGCCTGCCACCTGTCCAGCAAGAGGGTGAAACGAAGTAAAAGGCAACCTCGGGCCCCTGAAATGCAGGAGAGACTGTGCCAGCTAAAACCAGAGCAGGGAGGTATGGCCGTGCGACAGGGAGATGAGATAAGGAATCCAGAGAAGGAAAAGCCTCTTGTATTGGTGCAATCAGCCAGAGGGAACTTAAAGGCAGAGGCCTGAGAAATACTATTGCAGGTTCTTAGCAAGAGAATGATCTAAAACCAATATCTTTGGAGACAAACCTGGCAGTGGTATAGCGTTGCTGTTGCTATTAATGATTGGTGTGACCCTTCTTTTGCCTTTAACATTAAGATTTTATGTATTTATTTAAGAGGGAGAATGAGTGGGGAGGGGCAGAATGAGTGGGAGAGGGCCAAGCCGGCTCCCTGCTGAGCACAGAGCCCAGCACAGGGCTCCATCCCAGGACACCAAAGTTGGGCCTTAACTGACTGAGTCACCCAGGTGCCCCTGCCCTTATTTTAAATCTTTACACCGAATTGAGGTTTACAGATCTGGCTGGAGAGGGGCAAGGAAAAGCTGTCTTCCTTTTCACACAGACAGCACCCCCCTAAAAAACGTGGGTGCTGGACTTGCCAGGATGAAAGGGACTTGAATTTAGTGTTGCTATTAAATAAAAGACTGTATTTAATCAGGACAACTTTAACAGCCAACGCAAGTGTAACCAGATCTTTATCCACAATGTCCCCCATTTGCCTTTCTTATGGAGGGACTTGTTTTCCAAAAAGCATTTCCATTATTTTAAATCAAGAGAAAAGCCCCAACATGTTCAAAGAAACCAAACAGAACACCAACACGCTGCCTGTTAGGGCAGATCTATGTTCCCAGCCCGGCAGCATGCCTCAGAGTCCATGGCGGAGGACTGGTGGGCAGAGAAGAATGGGACGCAGGCACCGTGACCCCGGGGGCTTTTACTAGGGTCAAACATTGTGCCAAGGAAAGGGATAAAGAATAAAGTCCCCGCATGATTGCCAGGCTTTCTTGCAGAATCTCTGCAGGATGAGAATAATGAATGTGACCTGCAGGCTGTGGTAATAAGTAACCATTAAAAAGCATATTTAAAAAAAAAAACACTGTGTGTCAACTGCCTCCGTGACTCTGCCTCTTCTGGGGTGCTTTCTGCAGCCTGGCTTAATCGGTTTTCCCCTAAATCTTCACTGACTCCCCCATGGACAAAGTTTCAAGTAGAGATTCCTTACCCTGCAATTCCAAGTACTGCTTAACTTAAGGTTGCTTCAACGTCCCAGTGTTAGCTCCCACTGCTCCTCAAAATGATCTTCGTTTTGGTGAGGATGAGACAAGCAAGGGCAGGGCATTCTGCACTTCACCCCAAACCCTGACTACTAACAGCCTACTGTTGCCTAGAGCCTTTCCAGTAATGCCAACAGTCGATGCACACGTATTTTGTGTGTTATATATATTACATACTGTTTTCTTACAATAAAGCAAGCTAGAGAAAAGAAAACGTTATTAGGAAAGTCACGACGGGGGCGCCTGGGTGGCTCAGTGGGTTAAAGCCTCTGCCTTCGGCTCAGGTCATGATCTCAAGGTCCTGGGATCAAGCCCGGCATTGGGCTCTCTGCTCAGCGGGAAGCCTGCTTCCTCCTCTCTCTCTCTCTCTGCCTACTTGTGATGTCTGTCTGTCAAATAAATAAATAAAATCTTAAAAAAAAAAAGTCACGAGGAAGAAAGAATACATTTACAGTACTGTCCTGTATTTACTTAAAAAAAAAATTGGACCTGTGCAGTTCAAGCCCCTGTTTTTCAAGGATCAACTATAGTAGGAATCCACTCCCCACCTCAGGAGACTCTCCATCCTCCTCTCAGCCAGGGGCATCCTGCCAGTTCAAAGCCTTCATCTTCCATGGTCTTCTTATGCTTTAAATGAAGTTTTCAGACTCTAACCTATTTACTATTTTTCTGTGGCAGAGATGGCCTCATGAGGTCATTTTGTATCCTGAGTGGTTATGTGGTGCTCGCACTCCCTCTCCTTCCTATATGTCCCTGCCCATGCAGATGCAACTCAGAGGACCCTATTAACCTGAATATGCATCTTCTTTTTTTTTTTTTTT
>ML109512.1:39790-52408 GCA_003697995.1 Taxidea taxus jeffersonii | reverse complement strand
GATTTTATTATAGAAAAAAATTAAATTGTACTCATTTACTTGCCTATGGGGTTGTTTCTATTTAGTTTGGAAAATTTCACTACTATTATAAATCTTTACCATAAATGCCAAAGAATAACACCGCTGTGTAAGAAAAGAGAATGAAATTAAGCTTTTAATCAAGAAATTAGGAGCTCTCTGGGAAATAGTTGGGAGAGGAAAGTATGTCACATTTCATTCTTCTGCAAAACAGAAAAGTCTGAAAAAAATATTGAACATTTATAAAAGGATATCGGCTTTTTAAAAAAATATTTATTTATTTATTTATTTGACAGACATCACAAGTAGTCAGAGAAGCAGGCAGAGAGAGAGGGGGAAGCAGGCTCCCTGCCGAGCAGAGAGCCAGATGCGGGGCTTGATCCCAGGACCCTGGGATCATGATCTGAGGCAGAGACTTTAACCCACTGGGCCACCCAGGTGCCCCAAAAGGATATTGGCTTTAAGAGCATATGATGATTATGAAAAAAAAATCACTACCTCTCAGCAACAGCAATGGATCTCTCTTAGTATAACATATTCACTAAAAACACCATTGAAAAGATATGACATACTGTAGTTTACTCTAAGTATTCATTAAAAAGATATGACATACCCTAACCTAACAAGTTATCTCAGTGGGTATTTAGGTTGCTTCTATTTTCTTTCCTCTTAGAAACAATACTACAGTACATGAGATATTTGAGATAGATTTTCAAAGATTAATTCATGCAGCCAGGGAGAAGAACAGGACAGGATGTATGGGCAGAAGATGAATTTCAAAAGAATAAAGGGTAAAGCACATGGAATTTTAGAGATGTTGAGTCCACGGATGGTAAGCAGCACTGAGAGTTGGGAGGCAGTAACAGCCAGTGCCTTGTAGTCCTATGGTTGTAAGCATGGAGACAGGGGATAGGGCATCCTTGCTAAGAAGAACTCATCTTTCACACATTTGGTTTCTGCTAAAACCTTTGTTAGAAAAATGGCTTTGTTTCTAGCAAAGAAGCATGGGAAAAGATTATCAGCAATCAGAAGTCAATTTATAATAGTAATTTGAAAGCACTGTGTTTAGAAAGATGCAGTTTTTAAGGCAAGATTGAAGAATAGATTTGAAGGACCTAAGATCCAAGGCAGATAGAGTAGAGACCTCTTAAAAATTCCATGTAAGGAATTATGGAACCAAAGATCAGGCAGTGAAAAGAGAGATGAAGAACTATTACAAAAGGCCATTTTTGGTCATTATCTGGTAGGGCTTATTGATCTGCTGGTCAAGGGTGAAGAAAAGGAAGGAAAGGGGAAGGTAACTGAGATTATTAGCTTGGCCAACTCGAGTAGAGGGTAAGCATGATAACCAATGTGAAGAATCCACGAGGAAGAAATGTCTGAGACAGAAGGATGGAGTCAGTTATTCTGTATCTTCCATTTCTTTCCATCTCTACCTAGGACTAAACCATCATTGTTTATAGCATGGACTACTTCAATGGCCACACTCTCCACTTCCAACTTGTTCCTATAATTCATTCTCCACACAGTGGCCTCAGAGAGCTTTGTAAAATTTAAATAAAATTATTTTACTCTTATACTTAAATCACCCAAGAGGTTTCCTTCTGTAATTAAATTCAAAATCGTCTCTGTCTACCCCTACTTATTTCTCTAACCTCAGCTATTGCCCCTCCCGCTCTCATTCATATGCTCCCTCCACTTTGGCCTTCCTCCTGCTCAACCTTCCTTCCACCTTGCTTTCAGGCCTTTGCACAAGCTGCTTCTCCCCCCCATTTTTGCATGGCTCCTTGCTATATCAGTCCCAGAGTCCCCTTTGAAAAATAAATCATTTTTCAAAGAAGCTAAAAAGTGGTTATCCAACCTAAAATGTGGGTCTAGTTTTCTTATGGCTTATGCTTTATTTTACTCATAACATTCATCATTCAATAATATTTCATATTTTTAAGTCCTTTCACCAACAGAAAAAAAAAATCCTTTTTGTAAACAGAAGAGACTTTATTTACTTTGTTTACTGCTAGTTCCTAATACCTAGAGCAGGGCTAATGATGAATGGGTATTCCCTAAGTATTTGTTAAATGAAAGATCACATGCTGTGCTTGAAGTGCCCCATGGTACAACCATGTACAGATAGCTGGAAAGCAGTTTTGAGCCATGGGGAAAGATAAAGTTGAGAGAAGCACAGGAATGAGGCACAGTTGTTCTACAGTTGATTTATATCTTGTAAGCTCAGTTGTAATTTGTGTTGGCATGTTGTGAGTGAGTGAGTGTGTGTGTGTGTGTGTGTGTTTGAGAAGGACAATCTTCCCATAATAATTACTCACAAATGACTTCGACATACCCTTTCCAAGACACAGTATCAAACTGAAACTCATCTCTCCCTAATTTCTCTTTAGATGACTAGTAGCCTGAATTGAAACCTTGGCTCTGCCACTAGTTAGCTGTGTGGTTTCAGGCAGATTCTCTGTAACATTTATTCAATAACTATTTAGTATGTTATCACCAGGAACAGACACTGTGTTGGTGTGATGGACACAATGTTTAACTAAAGAACCGTAGATGCTGTCCTCGTGGGGCCTATATTCTTGAGAGGGAAGTGAACAATCAGATAATCATAGAAGTAAGTACACGTCAACTACGATAAGAACTATAAATAAGCAATGTGTAGGGAGCAAAGGTGGTTCCGAGGTTTCCTGATAATGACCGTCAAGTTGAGATCAGATGAATGAGAGGAAGCAAGAGATTTTCATCAGAGTTACCCTCGTTCAAAAGTAGAAGTTCAAAGTTGTGAGTTGCGACTGAGCATAGCATGTTCAAAACCCTGAGAGAAAACCAGGCTGGTGATTGCTCAGAGAGCAAAGGAAAAAGAAATGGAAGAGGTGACTGCAAAGATCACTCAAAACTTGATTGTAAGGACTTTAGTGAATGAAGGAGCTGCTACACATGGTCTTTCACAGGTAGCTCCTTATCTCTCATAATGATACGCCCACTTGTACTTTGGTGGATGCCAATGGTGGGCTTCCTAAATTGGCACAGAACATATTACTTCAAAATGTGACTCTTAAAATTGGGGACTGTGAACTCTTTCAGATATGCAAAAGACCTCTCTGTGAAGTACCTGTAAAGTGAACTAAGTTAAAGCAACTGGTGTTTGTGTTGGTTCAAAGGGGTACATCTGTGACATTTGTAGAGTTTTCATCTCAATCACGTACGTGCTCATGATGTCCAATTTTTATAATAGTAAAAACTCATTAGTTTTGACTTCAGATCAAGAGGCAGTCTTCCTCGTCTGAATTTAAATTTCCATTTCTAGTATCTAAGAAGAAAGAGCTTGTTAAACAAATTAATATTGTGAAGAGGGTTTCCTGGAGGCATATTTAACCTACTTGCAAGGCCAACTATTTTATAATGCATGGCTTACATGCAAATGGGAAGCTACTAAATGTAAATTAGTTTGTTCATTACAATGGTCTAGTAAGGTTTTCAAACACATTATCATCAGTTAAGTCACTGTGATAAAGTTTTAAAAGCTGCATCTCTATTAAAAGTCATTCATTCTTTACTTCTTTCACTCATTCACTTACTCAATAAATCTGTTCCTTGGGGAGTCTCATGCAGCTCAGGATGGAGCAACTCCATCCATCTGAAAGTTGCTCGGGCCAAAAAAACATGGTGTCTTGACTTTTCTCTCTCACACCCTATATCAAATCCATCAGCCAATACTGTAGTCTCTAGCTCAAACACGCATGTATACATGGACACACATATGTACACATACATATAATCATCCCGCCTCTTGAAGAAATTCTTCTTGGTCACCCATGTAAACTTATCTTCTGACACTAACATGTCAGGTTTGGAAATCACAAAAGCTGAAATCTTTCCAAGGACTCTGGGTTTAGAACATCTATTCTATGTGTTCTCCCTGGTTTTTGCAGGGATCTAAACCTGAATCTCTGGTCCTGATTCTCCTTTAGTCTTCAGGCTCCTATTCAGTTGTCTATAGGAATCCCAGGAGTCAACTTAACTGCATTAACTTGCACATTAGATATGTTCATCCTTCAAGAGCCCCTATTTACACATATGCTAGAATTCACCTGGTCACCCAGCCTACAAACTCCTCTCTCTTCCTTACTCCCATGCTCCTTATTCAGGAATCATCAAATGTTGCCTGTTTGATCTCCTACATATTTCTCAAATATTCCTCTTCTCCCTCCCCTGCTTACCAGTGCCCTAGTTTTAGGGAGCTTATTAAAGTTCTCTTCATTTCCTGGACCTTAACTTACCTCTTCCTTTGTTCAGGCAAGAGGAACAGGAGGGGAGTTTCTTTGGCAGAGATGTAGGGGGTAAAAGCTTAGCAAAAACCCATGGATCACAATCCCTTGCTGCTTTTCTAGACTCTCACAGAAACAAACCCAACAATAAGCTGACAACTTATTTAATACTCAGAAAAAATTTGAAGCAAGAGTTATAAAAATATTTTAGTGCCTTTTCTTCCTTGTTTTATATGATACATTGGGGAATTCATTGGAGGTAGTGTTTCATTCACTGAACTTGGCAGTTTTAACTCTCAGGCACAAAGGAAATGGAAATGTCTGGAGATGTCTGAAGGGTTGTGTTTTACTTTCTCTTTTCCATTTCTTCTTTTTCATCAAAGGTCTGCCACAGTTGAAAATATAAAAATATAATATTTAAAATACAATTTTACAGACTTGATGACAATAAATCTAGCTATGTATCTTATATTTGCAAGGATTATCTTCTGTAATGTTTCATTATTCATTACTTGTTGAGCTATTCCACATGTTTCCAAGGTAGAACAGACTTTGATAGATGAATATGCATACACACACACACACACACACACACACACACACACTGAACTGGCAACAATTACTTGCATGCCTCCCAAGAGACAATGTGGGATCCCTGAAGCGCCAATACTTAACACATCGAATCTTAAAAATCTTGCCACATTACCACCATTCAATTTCAAGTCAGTTTGCAAAGAGCCATTTGCAGAATCACAGAGGGGAGAATGCTTTACAGTTTCACTTAACTTTGCCATTTGTCTATTTCTTGAGACAGGAAATCCGAAGATCTTCTTATCGCTTTTTTTAAAAGAGTTTATTTATTTATTTGAGAGAGATCACAAGTAGGCAGAGAGGCAGGCAGAGAGACAGAGGGAAGCAGGCTCCCCACTGAGCAGAGAGCCTGATGCGGGGCTCAATCCCAGGACCCTGGGATCATGACCTGAGCCGAAGGCAGAGGCTTTAACCCACTGAGCCACCCAGGTACCTCTCTTCTTATCTCTTTACAGTTGCAGTAAATACAACTTGCTGGTAACTTAGAGAGATGCCTGAGAAGGGACCCATGATAAAAAGGTTCATTTTTAATCACAGAAATTGCAAGAACATGGATAATATTTTTATTTAATTGAACTAAGCAAAATAACCCATTATAAATAGAAACTTAAAAGATAGAATAGCAAAGCAAGGGTAGACAATGAAAATAATATAAATAATATGGTGAAAACTGCTGATTGTTCCCCTAGTACAATCTGGTTTTCCCTTCTTTCTGGGTACATAGTTGCCACATGCATCCTTTTCCACTTTTGCTTGGTGGCTAGCTTTCATCATGTACTTAAGTTCTCATCAATGAAACGTGAATGGAAAGGATGTGTATAACTTGCATAAAAGGAAACCCTTGGGACGCCTGGGTGGCTCAGTTGGTTAAACGGCTGCCTTCGGCTCAGGTCATGATCCCAGCGTCCTGGGATCGAGTCCCGCATCGGGCTCCTTGCTCGGCAGGGAGCCTGCTTCTCTCTCTGCCTCTGCCTGCCTCTCTGTCTGTCTGTGCTCACTCTCTCTGACAAATAAATAAATAAATAAATAATCTTAAAAAAAAAAAAAAGGAAACCCTTGCCCTGAACTTCCTTTCTTTCATTCTCCATACATTAGGGCAGAGGCATGTGTGCAATTAGCCGTGACCATGCAGAAGAAATGAATGCTCTAAAGGATGGCAGAGCAACAGAATGGAAAATGGAGGCTCTGAGACTCTGCTTGAGGCTGAGAGCTCCTCATCCTGGCTTCTGTGTGGGAGAAATTCTGCCAAAATATACCTTTTAGGAGAAGGCAGGGTTATCTCTATAACAGTGGCAGCCATGAAGACAGGAGGCTCATTTAGGGCTTCCCTGTGAGAAGAAACATGGCTTTTTAAGGAACACAAATGTACTTTTCGAAAGAAGGCTCATAATTTTCACTTTCCTTTCCATCCAAACCAGTATGTGCATGTTAGTACTTTTTCTCTCTTACTTATCCATTCTTATTTATTTTCTTATTCTCACTTAGTTATCCATTCATTCCTCTTCCTCTGTGTGTATAAACCAGGGGGTGTTCAAACACAGAGGAAAATCTGTATCTTGCATTTTCACTAATCACATATCTATTTCCTGATTATATCTTATAAACAGAGTGTGTTCTTTTTTTTTTTTAAGATTTTATTTATTCACTTGACAGAGAGAGAGAGAGAGCACAAGCAGGGGGAGCAGAAGGCAGAGGAAGAAGCAGGCTCCCCACTGAGCAGAGAGTCTGAATCAGGGCTCAATCCCAGGGTCCTGAGATCATAATCTAAGCCAAAGGCAGACCCAGGCACCCCAAACACAGTGTGTTCTTAATAGGGTGCAATATCTCCATACCATATACTGAAACCATAAAAAATAAATTCTATATGAATTAAAAATCTAAACTGAAAATTAAAAAACAAAACAAAATCTTACTGTGAGAGAGGAGGCCTTCTTTAGCAAGACAGGAAACTCACATGTCATGGTGGAAAACAGACATCTTGATGAGAAAACCCAGCAGAAAAAAATGGGCAAAAGATATATGATAGGCAAGTCTCACAGAGAATGATAAAGGATTAATTTACAAATATTTAAGATATGGTATCACAGTAGTAGTCAGAAAGATGCAATTTGAGACAACAGATAGTAATTTTTGTTTTTCATGTGGATGATAATGTAAAAGATGGATACTCTTCATATCTGGCAATGGTGCTGGTGGGAATGAGGGTCTTAATAACATCTAAGCAGATATAAAATAAAAGTAGCACTGCAACACTGTCTATAACAGCAGGAAGAGTAGGAACAAAGTAGGAAGAAAACAAAGAAGTACAAACAGTAGGAAGAAAAAAAAAAGAAACATGTAATGTTCATCAACAGGGTAAAATCTGAAGAAATGATGGGAATACTCTGGGTTAAATTTTTCTTCTTTAAAATGACCTTTAAAAAAATAAATAAAATGACCCAGCACCTTTTAATAAGTTTTCTTTTTTATTTTTTTTGGTTTTTTTTTTAATTTTAAGCTTTTTTATTTAAACATATAATGTAACCCCACCACCCTCTCCCAAACCCTCTCCCCCACCACCCCCCTCAGTTTGTTTTATGACATTAAGAGTCTCTTTTGGTTTGTCTCCCTCCCGATCCCATCTTGTTTCATTTTTTCTTTTCCTACCACCTTAACCCCCACCCCCGTTGCATCTCCACTTCCTCATATCAGGGAGATCATGTGATAGTTGTCTTTCTCCAGTTGACTTATTTAGCTAAGCGAAATACGCTCTAGTTCCATCCATGTTGTTGCAAGTGGTTTCTTATAAGCCAAAAACTAGTGTCACCTGAGCAGAGGATGCTTAAGGAAGGGAATTTGGGGCATGGAATACTGGGAGAAGAGCAGTGAAGGGCGGTGCTGGGCTTTAGATCAAGGAGGGTTTGGATAGAGAAAGGCTTATTATAATGACTAAGAAACAATGCAGACACTTCTGTAAAACACATAGCCATTCTTCGGGGGAAAATGCTGACATTATGTGAAAGGTTAAGTTCAGTCATAGATTAAAGGAAATATAACTTTATTTGGCAATCACAGGAAGTTGAGGTCTTGGGTTATATCTGATATGACTGAATCTATTTGCTGATCTATGAACATTTCAATGGAGTCTCAGAGTACAAAAGGAAGTCTCAAAGTATTGGGTGTAAGAGGAATCTGACAAGTGTAGACTTCATTCAGGAGCCTAATATGACCAGATTTATATGTTAGAAATGTCACTCTACAGCAACCTAGGAAATGGGTCTAAGAAGGAAACAGAAAACGCGTACAATGGTAGGATCATATTGAGGAATCTGTACGAGGGCAGTCTGGGCAGAGATAGAGAAGGGGAAGACAGATTTGAGAAATGAAAGATGAAATGCCTAGTCAATTGGCAGGTTTGGGGCTGCTTTTTAGGGATGTTCCGTGCCTAGGGAGATGACGGTACCATTTACAAACTCTGGGAATTCGGGGGAAAGAGCTGATCTTAAAGAAGCATCTTATTGAAACAGGTTAACTTTTTCAGACACTTGTGATATGTCAGCCGCATGACTCTTAATTCATAACAGTGGAAATAGAACTTTCAATATTAAATTACAGCAAATGAGTTTTCTCTCTAAAGGGCATGAATGTGACATTCTTTAGCAGGATATGATGTTAGAATAAAGTACTTTAGTGATTATATTTCATTTGATTTCTCCAACTGTAATTGGTTTCTACTTTTCTCCTTCACTCAGCCCATGGATTGAAGTAATTTCTTCAAGACACAGACTAAATCTAAGAAAGTATATCTACATCTGACCTTCCCCTCCTAAGGCTCCTGAAAATTAGATCTCGATGTCACAGTTAAAACACCTAAACCATGGCAACAAATGACTGTGCATTGTCTTTCCAAACAAATTATTAAGAATTTTATATGAAAATAAAAGCATAAGAATGCTAACTATGGAGATAGGAAAATGCTTTTTCTCTCCATGTCTTCTATCAAAGCTGAAGTTCAAGCCCTTGAGCTCATGCTGACTATAACCCTAGTGTATATACAATGAATTCTAGAAAATGTAAGGAGTAGAAAGAACATATAAAGAAGCACAAAATATAAAAATCTGCCTTTTTTTTTTTTTTTTTTTTCTATCTAGCCAACTCCTTGTTTTGCCTTTATCAAGTCAAGATACTTGATTAAAAACCCCAAGAGTTAGCAGTTATCTACGGAAAGGTCATGACTTATAAAGAGGTCAGCATCTGGAATTTCAAGGAGCTTCTCTGGCTTACCACCGTTTAATACTTCAAACTGATTCTCAGGCTGAGACTGTAGAGATTGTAAGGATTTAAAATTTAAGCATTTTATGGCTTGTGTTTTTGTTCTTATACTTCCTACTTGGCATCATGCTGGCTGCAGAGCAGGCGATTATAACATGTTTGATTCAGTTTCGGAGTGCTTATTATGCCTATGTGATTGCTTAGTTTGGCTAAAAGCACATACAAAATAATAAAAATGTATCTGCTATATTGAGAATTAGTTGTCTTCTGAATTCCACAGCTAATAATAGCAATAGTACCATAAAGCTAATAAAAGCAATAATTATAGTGACATTCAGTGAGTGCTTACTATGTGTCATTCAATCTTCAAAATTCACTTTCACACAAACTCTGTGCAATAGATATAATGAGAAAATTGAGTTAATTTGTGCCAGGTCATACACCATTTAAATGGCTGCATTAGAATAAAAGCAAAAGTTTCACTGAGTTTTATAATATAGGCATACCTCAAAGAAACTGTGGGTCCAGTTCCAGATCACTACAATAAAGTGAATATTGCAGTAAAATGAGTCAAATGATTTTTTTTAGTTTCCCAGTGCATATAAAGTTATGTTTACACTATACTGCAGTCTATTAAGTGTGCATTAAAAATTATATTTTTATTTATATAATTTAAATTATAGCATTAAGAAAAACAATGTATATACCTTAATTTAAAAGTATTTATTGCTAAAAAAAAGTATTTATTGCTAAAAAATGCTAACCATCACCTGAGCTTTCAGTGAGTCATAATCTTTTTGCTGACTGATGAAGGTGGTGGCTGCTGAGGTGACTGTGGCAACTTCTTAAAATAAGGCAATATTGAAGTCTGCAGTTATCAAGTAACTTTCCCTTTTACAAATGATTTCTCTGTAGCATGTTATGCTGTTTGAAAGCATTTTACCCAGAGTGGAACTTCTTTGAATAGTTGAGTCAGTGCTCTCAAACAGTGCCACTATTTTATCCACTAAGTTCATGCAATATTCTAAGTATTTTGTTGTCATTTCAACAATCTCCACAGCATCTTCATCAGGAGTGGATGCCATCTCAAGCAACTGCTTTCTTTGCTCTTCCAGAAGAAGTAACTCCTCGTCCACTCTAGCCATGTCATGAGATTGCCACCATTCAGTTACGTCTTCAGGTTCTGCTTCTAATTTTAGTTTTCTTGCTCTGTCCACCACATCTGCAGTTACCCCCTCCACTGAAGTCTTGAAACCCTCAAAGTCATCTCTGAGTGTTGGAATCAACTTTCTCCAAACTCCTGTTAATGTTGACATGTTCACCTCTTCCCACAATTCACAAATGTTCTGAATGGTATTTAGAATGGTGAATTCTCTCCAGAAAGTTTTTAATACGCATTGCTCAGACCCATCAGAGGAATCACTATGTATGGCAACTACAGGCTTACAAAATGTGTTTCCTAAATAGTAAGACTTGAAGGTTGAAATCACTCCTTGATTCACAGGCTGTAGAATGGATGTTGTGTCAGCAGTAATGAAAACAACATTCATCTCATTGCACATCCCCAGCTCTTGGGTGGACAGGTGCATTATCAATGAGCAGTAATACTGTGAAAGAAAAATTTTTCCCCAAGCAGATCTCAACAGTGAGCCTAAAATATTCAGTAAACCATACTGTAAACCAATGTGTTGTTATCTAGGCTTGCTGTTCCATTCATAGTACACAGGCACAATATTTTAGCATAGTTCTTAATGGCCCTATGATTTTCCTAATGGTCAATGAACACTGGCTACTATGGAACATCGCCAGCTGCATTAGCCCCTAACAAGAGGGTCAGCCTGTCCTGTGAAGCCTGGAAGCCACACACTGACTTCTCTTCTCTAGTTACGAAAGCCCCAGATGGCATCTTCTTCCCATAGGGCTGTTTCATCAATACAAGCTTGTTTAGGGTAGCCACCTTCCTTAACTATCTTAGCTGGATCTTCCGGAAAACTTGTTCCAACTTCTACATCAGCACTAGCTGCTTCTTCACCTTGTACTTTTATGAACAGGAGACAGATTCTTCCCTTAAACCCCATTAGCAAACCTTTGCCACCATCAAGCTTTTCTTCTGCAGCCTTCAGAGAGTGAGGGCCTTACTCTGGATTAGGCTTTGGCCTAAAGGAATGCTGTGGCTGGTTTGATCTTTTCTCCAGACCACTAGAACTATCTCCACATCAGCAATAAGGCTGTTTCACTTTTTTATCATTTGTGTTCACTGGAGTAGTACTTTTAATATCCTTCAGCAACTTTTCCTTTGGATTCACAGCTTGGCTATTTCATCAAGAAACCTAGCTTCCCACGGATTTCAGAGGCCTTCAACAAGCTTTCCAATATATATAATAGAAATCTATCATCTTTCTATACTATACTAGTCATTTTTAGCTTTTGATTTAAAGTGAGAGACGTGTGACTCTTCCTTTCATTGGAGCATTTAAAGACCACTGCGGGATTGTTGATTAGCTTCATTTCTATATTGCTGTGTCCCGGGAAACAGGCTAAAGAGCGGGAGAGATGGAAGAATGGTCAGCCAGTGCAGCGGTCAGAACACATGCATGTATCCATTAAGCTGACCATCTCACATGGGCATGGATGTGGAGCCTCAAAACAATTTCAATGGTAAAATGAAAGGTCACAGACACAGATCACCATAAAAAAATTATAAAGAACATGTTTGAAATATTGTGAGACTACCAGAGGCATGGATTGAGCAAAAGCTGTTGGAAAAATGGTGCCGATAGACTTGCTTGATCCTGGGTTGCCACAGAGTTTCTATTTGTAAAAAATGGAGCAGTGAAATCAAGGGAAGGGCAATAAAATGAGGTTTGCTTGTACAATGAAAGCACAAATGTGCAGATGTTTCAGAAGAGCGCACGTTAGGAAGTATACATAAGGAAGCCATCCAAAGCCTGATTATTATCATTGGATTTTAAAAACTGAGAAGATAATGCTGATGACAGCTCATCTGTATGGCACACTTATGTTTCAGGCACTATTTTAACTTCTGAAAATTCAGTAACTCACTGGATTCTCAAAAAATGATTTTATTAGTGTCCTATCCGACAGAAAAGGAAATTGAAAGAGAGGTGAAACTACAAACCCAGGATCACACAGTAAATGGCTTTGCTGCTACTGACTGATTGAAGCAAAGCCAATCAAGAAGAGAATGACCTTTCAGGTAGTGGTCTACAATCTTATGATACGTTAGAATCACCCGGGGAACTTTAAAAACTAGGATGATGAGCCCCATCTTTGACCAATTAAAATCAGAGTATCCGGTAAGACCCAGGGTTCAGTACATTCCTAAAGCTCCCTTGGTGATAACTAACATGGTTACGGCTGAGACCCACTGTATTACACAAAGGCAAGACTAGTATTTTAATTCTCAACAAATAACGTTTGCGCTCAAGGTCAATGACAGCAGGCAGATTTAAAAATTAAAAAAAAA
>ML109512.1:0-39390 GCA_003697995.1 Taxidea taxus jeffersonii | reverse complement strand
AAAAAAAAACAAACCAACAGTAACTAATAGAACTGTACCACTATTGCCTTTGCTGTGGTAGAAAATTTATTAGCATTGATTGTAAGCCAGAAAAGTATAGATAATTTAAAACAAAGAGTCCCAGAGTGGATGTAGAATCTTGGGTTTATTTAATGAATGTCAAAGCCAACTTTCTTATCAGTTTTAATTGGACAATAAATTCACCCTGTTGTTTCCAGGAACAGTTCAAGAATATCATGTTAAGGGAGGCCTTGCAGGATCTTTTGTTAAAGGAGCTCAAACAGATGGTTAATTTCTAAAATGTTAATTTCTTTCTGTGGGTTCTATTTCTCATGTCACTTTACTTTTTTTCTTTGTTAAGTTTTTTATTTTAATTCCACTACAGTTCACATACAGTGTTATGCAAGTTTCAGGTATACAATATAGTGATTCTACAATTCTATACCATACCACTTTATTTTTGATAGACACAGAAGGCAGTATTTTCAAGGCATATGAAACATTCCTCTTAATTCAAATAAATCCATACCACTATTTTCCCACTGTATTATGAATAGGGTTTCAAACAACAAATGAAGTCCCCCAAAAATTAAGCATGTCAAATTGTTTGTAGCATGATGGCAACTAGTTGTGACCATAATTTAAAAAAAACCTATTCTCGGGTGCCTGGGTGGCTCAATGGGTTAAGCCTCTGCCTTCGGCTCAAGTCATGATCTTAGGGTCCTGGATCAAGCTTTGCATCCAGCTCTCTGCTCAACATTGAGCCTGCTTCCCCCGCCCCCCGCCTGCCTCTCTGCCTACTTGTGATCTATTCTCTGTCAAGTAAATAAATAAAATCTTAAAAAAAACAAAACAAAACAAAAAAAAAACTATGCTCTCCCTGTGGCAAATAAAAAGCTCTGAGATAAAGGTAAAGTAGATAAAGGATAGTGCTTGGCAAACCTTATCTGTTGGGGGTGGAATATGGTCAAATACTAACTTCATTAAGACATTTTCTCAAAGGCATAATTAAAAAAAAAAAATGTAACCACATTCCCTGGTCCCCACCCCCTTATTTTAGCTTTCTTCCATCAGTGTAACTCACGGGAGAACAAATAACAAATGTAAATTGTGGAGGAGGTTAAAATTGAGTGCTCTTTTCCAGGTGCAGGGTGTTGTTTCAATGACCCTACAAAAATAAAAACATCACAACCAAACCCCACAGAGGAGATGCAGTTAGCACTTGGGCCCTTGCTTCTGACCCAACAGACTCACCACTGAGGCTGGCCACACCAAAGGCATAAAAAGTCTGGAAAAGGATACTCTCCCTGGAAAGCATGCAAACAGTTGAGCTAATTTGTTATTTTCATCTTTAAAATTATTTCTTGACCACAGTCAGGTTTCTTAAAGTTCAGGCTACTTCTCTTTTAGAGACCATGGCTTTTCTCTCTCAAGGCTGAATCAAACTCACTGATGCCCAGGTATGTGATCTGTCATGTCAGCTCCCTGGGGCACTTTCCCTCTGGGGATAGGTGCCTCCCCTGTGGTTTTAGTCACTTCCTTCCCACGGGTGTATTCCTTCCATTGTGGCTCCAAATATTGAAACAGTCATCCAGAGACAAGAGCACAGGGAAACTAAATGCAGGTTTTTCCCCCCCCTTATAAACTTGACTAATGGGGAGGAAAGCTTCTTAGCTCCTTATTTATACCCTAAATTTCCTCCCGTACTCTTATTTTCAGCATTGCAGTATTTCTGTCATTTTGTAAAAAGAAATTTTTTACAGGGTAAATTGCCTGTTGGGAGGGAGGTATGCCCTTTTAAGGGTCAATTTTTCAAAAACCAGGGGCAAGTTTTCATTCAGGTCTGAATGAGTTCAAAAATCAGCTTCCACCTTATGATTTAGTTAGTGTTTTTCAAGGTCACATGAGGCCTATAAGGTATGCATACCACCACACCAAGGAAAGAAGTTTAAGAGTTAAACTGCTTTCTAGAGAATAAATAGCAAATGTATTTTATTTAGAATACAGAGCTCTGTGGCCCCTGTCCCAAAGATTTATATATGTTTATTCTATTAGATGTGTTGTCACTTCTACCACGGGCTGAGTTTTAGAATACAAAAGTATGAACACTTAGTAGGAGACCCAACTACTTGAGTGATTCTGAATTCATGAGAGTATGAATTCATTTAAAATGAGAGCTCCCAGTTCACTGTGATCCCTGTCCCCTGATATTCTGGTAGAGAGACTGAGTGAACCAAGAGACCCAGGGGGATGCATGTCAGGGATGGGGAGAGAAGATTTCAAGTTTCCACGTTCACTGAGACTTAAAACTCAACCTCATCCTTGAAAATCTCTTAAAAATCACTCAAATGGCTCTTCAGCTACCGTACAGCCTCTCAATGTATTCTTGGCAGTCAGTGTGGTTGTGTTTGGGTTTGATTTCCAGCGTTGCAAAAGATCAACCTGTTTTGTGCTGAGCAGTCCACGCGGTGGCTGGCTCGCATTTAGAGGCCAAGTTTTTCTGGGGGAGAGGAGGAGATACACAACCTGTTCAAAGCACTAGACCCATGCCATGAGAGAGCTGCAATATGGAAGGACAGGAAGCCAGCACAGACTGAGAAGACAGAAGCCTCGCGTGCATTCCTTCACAATATTGACTGAGCACCGACCCATTTCAGGGACCGAATTACATACTGGGGAAAGCACGCTACAGACAATGAAGTCCCTGCCATCACAGAGCTCATGTTCGAGAGAGCAGAGGCAGATAACACACATACAGAAGGAAAGTCATAGACTGCAGACGATGATAAGCTCCAAGAGAAAAAAATATATAGCAGAATAAAAGAGCGAGGGCATGTTAGGGGTGCAGGAGTGTTTCAGATTGGGCAGGAAGGGAAGACTTCCTGATATAAGGTACTATCTGAGCAGGTATTTAAGATAACACTTGAACAAAGCATGCTACTATTGGGAGGAAAAGCACAAGAGCTGCAGGAAGGAAAGAGGATAAATGTCCTGAGGAAGGAGCGTGCTTGAGCCTGAGATGGGCAACACCAACTGGCTCATTGTCTACAGAGCCTGGAAATTGGAACTGACTTCTTAATTTAAATTTATGCTATGTTAAGAATACATAGACATATTCCTGCAATGTAAATGATGTAGCACCTCCTACGGATCACGCAGCATTCTAAGTGTTTTATATGTATTTTGAAGTTCCGTAACAAACCCTGTGAGGTGTATATTATTACCTCCATTTACAGAGTGAACATATGAAGATTGGGGAGGAAAGAAGTCTATCCAAGATGCTAGAGCCAGAGATGGTGAAGTCTGATTTAGTAAGCACATCATTTGATTCTGGAGCCCAAACGGCCAGAGTTACATTGCCAGCCAGGGCAGGTGAATAAGACATGATTCCATGAGTACCATGCAGCCATCAAAAGAAATGAAATCTTACCATTTGCGACGACATGGATGGAACTAGAGTGTATTATGCTTAGCGAAATAAGTCAACTGGAGAAAGACAACTATCACATGATCTCCCTGATATGAGGAAGTGGAGATGCAACGGGGGTGGGGGTTAAGGTGGTAGGAAAAGAAAAAATGAAACAAGATGGGATCGGGAGGGAGACAAACCAAAAGAGACTCTTAATGTCATAAAACAAACTGAGGGGGGTGGGGGGAAGAGGGGTTGGGAGAGAGTGGTGGGGTTACATTATATGTTTAAATAAAAAAAGCTTAAATAAAAAAAAAAAGACATGATTCCATGAGGAGTTCCCTGAAGAGACTGCTGGCACACAACTTTTTAAACTGTTGCCAAATCATGAGAATACAGCTGATGAATAAGCATTTACTAAATTTTGATGCTATTAATATACCAGAAATATATATTCATTATTAAGATTTATGCTTTAGAAATACAACATGTCACGGCTTAACTGTATCTGTTCCTAACAACATATTAAAATTTTAAACATTGGTTTGTGTTTGAAAAGCACTGTCTACACTACACCAAGGATCACTGGGCATTACACACTGTTAATTTAATCAAAGCTTTTTGTCCGACATAGGCCTTCAAAACGTTCAATGAATTGTCTTTAGTGGTCAGATGTCAGTGATGGTATGCATCACAGTGCTTCAACAGTGTTCCTGCCTGCACCAAGGGACCCTGACTTGTTCTGTGGCTCCCACCAAAAAGCATCAGCCAGACTCTGGTTATTCCCAGAGCTAAGCATGTTCTAGTATGTACATGTAGTGCTAAAGCTTGTACACACTTGAAGAGGGAATACATTTCCATCAAACAGAAAATTCAAACCAAGTTTTAAAAAGAATTGAGTCATATGTTTTCATGCAGTAGTTCCTACTACATAAACATCTTCATTATACTCAGCTACTTCAGTTTGGATATAGAAGTACTAAAATTAGTTAAATAGTAAGGGCTAGAAGACCCATTGTGAATTAATAAAAGCTTTTTGCTCTAGTACTCCATTAATACAACTTCATCAAACAATTTAAAAACCTACAATCAATTTAGCATATTTCTAAGGAGGTTTTTTTTTTTTCCCCCAAGGAATATATATTTTTTTAAAGAATGTATACTGGTTTATTTATATGTGGGAAAACTTGAAATTCCTATGTATGTAATTTTTTTTTTTTTTTACTGGACATGGGCAATTACCATAATATATGAAGTTTTTCTCAAATATTTCTCAAATATTTCTACATATATAGTAGAAATAAATAAAATAAAATTGGATATGATGTACCCATGGCATTCTACCACAATTCTTATTTTATTTTTTAAAGATTTTATTTATTTGACAGAGAGACAGCCAGAGAGGAAGCAGAAGCAGGGGGAGTGGGAGGGGGAGAAGCAGGCTTCCGCAGAACAGGGAGCCCAAACCGGGGCTTGAACCCCGGACCTGGGCCAAAGGCAGATGGTTAACATTGGAGCCACACAGGTGCCCCTCAGAATTCTTATTTTAAAAACAAATTCAGGGGGCACCTAGGTGGCTCAGTGGGTTGGGCCTCTGCCTTCGGCTCGGATCATGGTCTCAGGGTCCTGAGTTCCAGCCCCACATCGGGCTCTCTGTTTGGCAGGGAGCCTGCTTCCCCATCTCCCTCTGCCTGCCTCTCTGCCTACTTGTGATCTCTCTCTGTCCAATTTTAAATACACAAACAAACAAACAAATAAATAAATAATTCATTAATAGCAAAACTTCACAAAGAAGTTTTACTTACTGCCAACTAAGTTAGAACCTATTATCCAAACTGGCATTCCAAGTCCTAAACCAGCATTTCACTAAACCATTGTGCTTGCTTCAAATTTTCTAAGGACTTATTAAAGAAAAGGAAATAAACTTTCTTTATGAGTAAATGAGCAGCACATTTACTGTGACTGTGTGAACTAGTCAAGGGCAAAGTAATCAATACATTGCAAGCAATACAAAATAGTAATTTGTCTGCTATATTTCTTGAGGTCCCTAAATAGGCTTTCAACACACAACATGACAAGGTGATTGAGTTTGTGCACTGTTAGGCATTGTTGTATAAGCTATAGAAGATGCAAACTTTCAAGCTTCATCACCTAGATAAACCACTCACACAAAAAATTAAGGAATAATTAAATGCTAAGACTACATCTGCTACATCTCTGAGAGGGCACGGATCATAACAACTTTGTTTCTCTTTGTATTCCCAGAGCCTATTTTAGAAACTGACATATAATAGGCACTCTGCTTCTCTATATTTAAGGCCTGTAAGATTTTATTTCTCCAGGGTTTCTCCAACTGGGATCTATAAAGACCATGTGAAGTGGGGTGGATATAAGCCTATGTTCAAGGATCTATGAATTAACCGTACGAATTGGTCAATTTTTCTAAACAGCACTTCTCCTCAAAATGACTAGTATACAAATGTTCTAGACAATATGAATCACCACATTTTAAATAAGAACTGTCCTTTGATTTCAGTGTCTGAGGTTTTATATTTTTTTATTTTTTTTTTTAAAGATTTTATTTATTTATCAGAGAGAGTGAGCACAGGCAGACAGAGTGGCAGGCAGAGGCAGAGGGAGAAGCAGGCTCCCTGCTAAGCAAGGAGCCCAATGCGGGACTCGATCCCAGGACGCTGGGATCATGACCTGAGCCGAAGGCAGCCGCTTAACCAACTGAGGCACCCAGGCGTCCCTGTCTGAGGTTTTATTTGTGATCATTATTGAATTTTTGGTAAGCAATCTTATAAAAGAAGCAGAAAATTAACAACACAGGTTCAAACCAGACAGCCTGGCTTCGTATTCTGGCTCTACCACTAGCTGTGGTACCCTGGACAAGTTATCCTGCCTCAATATCATCATCTGTAAAAATGTGGTAGAACTTGCTTGGGAGTCAAGATGGCGGAGGAGTAGCAGGCTGAGATGACATCAGGTCGCAGGAGCTCAGCTAGATAGTTATCAAACCATTCTGAACACCTACAAACCCAACAGGAGGTCAGAGAGAAGAAAAGCAGCAATTCCAGAAACAAGAAATTGACTACTTTCTGAAAGGTAGGACGTGTAGAGAAGTGAATCCGGAGTGATGGGAAAATAGACCACAGGGAGAGAGGCTGGCTCCCAGCAACCGCTGCAGCAACAGAGCACAAAATATGAACATTTAGAAGTCTGCTCCACCAAGGGACATCGCACCTGAGGCTAAGCGGGAGTGGAGCCCTCGTGAGGACAGTGTCATCTCAGGACCCTTGGGGTCACAGAAGGATCGGGGCTGTCTGAGTGTGGCAGAGTCATGAGGTATCACAGCAGGGAAGCTGGCTACAGAGTTTGAGCCAAGGAGTGAGCTCTCAGCTCTGGATTACCTTAAACTGTGGATCTGCAGTACAGTAGGGCCAATCTTTGAGCAGCGACCCCACAAGTGGCAGGTCGACAGAGACTCACCTTCCTCCTCTTGGAAGCAAGAATCTGCTGGGTTTGGAGACTCCAAATGGGACCGTGCACCAGAGACAGAAACACTTGGTCATAGGCCAGGTGAGCTCGGTGCACGGCCCAAGGCCAGGGAGATGCGAGTGACTGAGTGCTTTTCTCCGAGGGCCCACTTAAGAGTGGGGCCCCAAACTCTTGCCTCCTCCAGGCTGGAGACTGGGAGGCCGCCATCTTCATTCCCATCCTCCAGAGCTCTATGGAAAGCGTTCAGGGAACAAAAACTCCCAAGAGCGAAACCGAGCTGATTACTTAACCTGGCTCCTGGCAAGGGCAGCACAATTCTGCCTCAGGCAAAGACATTTGAGAATCACTAAAATGGCCCCCTGCCCCAGAAGATCACAAAGAACATCCAGCCACTTATCAAGGAGAACAGCGGAATTCCAGAGGAGGGGAAAGCAAACCATGGAATTAATGGCTTTCTGCCCATGATTCTTTAGTTTTCCAATGTTAATTAATTTTTTTTAATTTTATTTTTTTCTTATTCTAATTTTGTTAATTTTTCCTCTTTCCTCTATTATTGTTTTTTAACTAGTTTATCTTAACAATACCTTTCTAAAAAAATCTGTTTAAAACTTCATTATTATAATCATATTTTACCCTTCATTGTATCTAACTGTATTTTCTTGTGTACATATAGGGTTTTTCTTCTAAAAAAAGCTGAGATACAATTTCTTCTAACAGACCAAAATATACCCTAAATCTAGCACAAGGCTTTGTTCTAGTCTCCAGCCTAAGCAAATTCTCTCCACATTCTTTTTCTTTCTTTTTCCAACCACCTTATGTTATCAATTCCTTCTTCAGAATTTTTTATTAGTTTTCATCTTTACAGTCATATTCCATCCCTTCACTGTGTTTACCTTTATTTTTGTATATATGTGAGTTTATTATTCTTTAAAAATTTGGGAGATAGTTTCTTCTAAGAGACCAAAATACACCCAAAATCAAGTGGGTGGCTCTGTTCTATTCACCAGTCTTATATATATATATATTTTTTTTTTTTTAAATTTTTAACTTATTTTTAAAATTTCTTTTTACCCACTTTTTTCTCCCTCCAATTTGGGGTCTCTTCTGATTTGGTTAGTATACATTTTTCTGGGGCTTTTGCCACCCATTCAGTATTTTATTCTCTTGTTCATATATTCTTTTTTTTTAAACAGTCATTAAAGATTTTATTTATTCATTTGACAGACAGAGATCACAAGTAGGCAGAGAGGCAGGCAGAGAGAGAGAGAGGAGGAAGCAGGCTCCCTGCGAAGCAGCAAGCCCAATTCGGGGCTCAATCCCAGGACCCTGGGATCATGACCTGAGCTGAAGGCAGAGGCTTTAACCCACTGAGCTACCCAGGCGCCCCAATTGTTCATATATTCTTATCTGGGTAAAATGACAAGGTGGAAAAACTCACTACAATAAAAAAGAACAAGAGACAGTACTGAAGGCTAGGGACCTAATCAATATGGACATTGGTAATATGTCAGATCTCGGGTTCAGAATGACAATTTTCAAGGTGCTGGCTAGGCTCGAAGAAGGCATGGAAGATATTAGAGAAACCCTGTCTGGAGAAATAAAAGCCCTTCCTGGAGAAATAAAAGAACTAAAATCTAACCAAGCAGAAATAAAAAAAGCTATTAACGAAGTACAATTAAAAATGGAGGCTTACTGCTAGGATAAATGAGGCAGAAGACAGAATTAGTGATATAGAAGACCAAATGACAGAGAATAAAGAAGCTAATCAAAAGAGAGACAAACAACTACAGGACCAGGAGGGGAGAAATCGAGAGATAAGTACCATAAGACGAAAATATATTAGAATTTGGATTCCAGAAGAAGAAGAGAGGGGGCCGGAAGGTATATTGGAGCAAATTATAGTACAGAATTTCCCTAATATGGCGAAGAGAACAAGCATCAAAATTCAGGAGGCATAGAGAAACCCTCTCAAAATCAATAAAAATAGGTCCACACTCCATCATCTAATAGAAAACCTTACAAGTCTTAGAGACAAAAAGAAAATCCTGAAAGCAGCTCAGGACAAAAAGTCTGTAACATACAATGGTAAAAATATTATATTGGCAGCAGACTTATCCACAGAGACCTGGCAGGCCAGGTCTGCCAGGACTGGCATGATATATTCAGAGCACTAAATGAGAAAAACATGCAGCTAAGAATACTATATTCAGCTAGGCTATCATTGGAAAAAAAAGGATAGTTAAAAGGTTCCAGGACAAACAAAAACGAAAAGAATTTTGGTAAACACCAAACCAGCTCTACAAGAAATATTGAAAGGGGTCCTCCAAGCAAAGAGAGAGCCTAAAAGTAGACCAGAAAGGAACAGAGACAATATACACCAATAGTCATCTTACAGGCAATAAAATGGCACTAAATTCCTATCTTTCAAGAGTTACCCTGAATGTAAATGGATAAACTGCATTTCAAAATAGAAAAGACACTGGATATCAGAATGGATAAAAAACCAAAACTCATCAATATGCTGCCTAAAAGAAACTCATTTTAGACCCAAGGACACCTCCAGATTGAAAGTGATGGGGTGGAAAACAATTTACCATGCTTATGGACATCAAAAGAAAGCTGGGGTGGAAATCCTTATATCAGATAAATTACATTTTAAGCCAAAGACCATAATAAGAGATGAGGAAGGACACTATATCACACTTAAAGGGTCTGTGCAACAAGAAGATCTAACAATTTTAAATATCTATGCCCCTAACATGGGATCAGCCAACTATAAACCAATTAATAACAAAATCAAAGAAACACATCAACAATAATACAATAATAGCAGGGGATTTTAACACCCCCCCTCACCGAAATGGACAGATATTGCAAGCAAAAGATCAACAAGGAAATAAAGGCCTTAAATGATACACTGGACCAAAAGGACATCACAGATATATTCAGAACATTTCATCCCAAAGCAACAGAATACACATTCTTCTCTAGTACACATGGAACATTCTCCAGGATAGATCACATCCTGGGTCACAAATCAGGTCTCAATGGGGGCACCTGGGTGGCTCAGTCAGTTAAACAAATCAGGTCTCAACTGGTACCAAAAGGTTGGGATCATTCCCCACGTATTGTCAGACCACAATGCTCTGAAGCTAGAACTCAACCACAAGAGAAAAGTTGGAAAGAACTCAAATACATGGAGGCTAAAGAGCATCCCACTAAAGAACGAATGGGTCGACTAGGACATTAAAGAAGAAAAATTCATGGAAACAAATGATGAAAACACAACTGTTCAAAATCTTTGGGACACAGCAAAGACAGTCCTGACAGGAAAGTATATAGTGATACAAGCCTTTCTGAAGAAACAAGAAAGGTTTCAATTACACAACTTAACCCTACACGTAAAAGGAGCTGGAGAAAAAAAGCAAAGAAAGCCTAAACCTAGCAGGAGAAGAGAAATAATAAAGATCAAAGCAGAAATCAATGAAATAGAAACCAAAAAACCATAGAACAAATCAACGAAACTAGAAGCTGGTTCTTTGAAAGAATTAAAAAGATTAATAAACCCCTGGCCATACTTATCAAAAAGAAAAGAGAAAGGACCCAAATTAATAAAATCATGAATGAAAGAGGAGAGATCACAACCAACACCAAAGAAATATAAACAATTATAAGAGCATATTATGAGCAGCTATACACCAGCAAATTTGACAATCTGAAAGAAATGGATGCATTCCTAGAGACATATAAACTACCACAACTGAACCAGGATGAAACAGAAAACCTGAACAAACCCGTAACCAGTAAGGAGATTGAAGCAGTCATCAAAAATCTCCCAACAAAGAAGAGCCGAGGGCCAGACAGCTTCCCAGGGGAATTCTACCAAAATTTAAAGAAGAGTTAATACCTATTCTCCTGAAACTGTTCCATAAAAATAGAAATGGAAGGAAAACTTCCAAACTCATTTTATGAGGTCAGCATTACCTTGATCCCAAAACCAGACAAAGACCCCATAAAAAAAAGAGAATTATATACCAATATCCTTGATGAACACAGATGTTAAAATTCTCACCAAAATACTAGCCAATAAGATCCAACAGTACATTAAAAGGATTATTCACCACGACCAAGTGGGATTTATTCCAGGGCTGCAAGGTTGGTTCAACAACTGCAAATCAATCAATATGATACAATACATTAATAAAAGAAAGAACAAGAACCATATGATACTTTCAATAGATGCTGAAAAAGCATTTGACAAAGTACAGCACACTTTCTTGATCAAAACTCTTCAAAGTGTAGGGATAGAGGCTACATACCTCAGTATCATCAAAGCCAGCTATGAAAAACCCATAGCAAATAACATTCTCCATAGGGAAAAACTGAGAGCTTTTCCCCTAAGGTCAGGAACATGTCCATTATCACCACTGCTATTCAACATAGAACTAGAAGTCCTAGCCTCAGCTATCAGACAACAAAAAGAAATTAAAGGCATCCAAATCAGCAAAGAGGAAGTCAAACTCTCACTCTCTGGCGATGATATGATACTTATGCGGAAAACCCAAAAGACTCCACTCCAAATCTGCTAGAGCTTGTACAGGAATTCAGTAAAGTGTCAGGATATAAAATCAATGCACAGGAATCAGTTGCATTTCTATATTCCAACAATAAGATAGAAGAAAGAGAAATTAAGGAGTCGATCCCATTTACAATTGCACCCAAAACCATAAGATACCTAGGAATAAACATAACCAAAGAGGCAAAGAATCTGTACTCAGAAAACTATAAAATACTCATGAAAGAAATTGAGTAAGACACAAAGAAGTGGAAAAAAAGTTCCATGCTCATGGATTGGAAGAACAAATATTGTGAATGTCTATGTTACCTAAAGCAATCTACACATTTAATGCAATCCCTATTAAAATACCACACATTTTTTTCAAAGAAATGGAACAAATAATCCTAAAATTTATATGGAAGAAGAAAAGACCTTGAATAGCCAGAGGAATGTTGAAAAAGAAAGCCAAAGTTGGTGGCATCACAAATCCAGACTTCAAGCTCTATTACAAAGCGTCATCAGCAAGACAGTATGGTACTGGCACAAAAACAGACACATAGATCAATGGAACAGAATAGAGAGCCCAGAAATAGACCCTCAACTCTATGGTCAACTAATCTTCGATAAAGCAGGAAAGAATGTCCAATAGAAAAAAGGTAATCTCTTCAATAAATGGGGTTGGGAAAATTGGACAGCCACATGCAGAAAAATGAAACTGGACCATTTCCTTACACCACATACAAAAATAGACTCAATGTAAGACAGGAATCCATCAAAATTCTTGAAGAGAACACAGGCAGCAACCTCTTCGACCTCAGCTGCAGCAACTTCTTCCTAGAAACATCGCCAAAGGCAAGGGAAGCAAGGGCAAAAATGAACTACTGGGACTTCATCAAGATCAAAAGCTTTTGCACAGCAAAGGAAACAGTCAACAAAACCAAAAGACAATTGACAGAATGGGAGAAGATATTTGCAAATAACATATCAGATAAAGGGCTAGTATCCAAAATCTATAAAGAACTTAGCAAACTCAACACCCAAAGAACAAATAATCTGATCAAGAAATGAGCAGAGGACATGAACAGACATTTCTGCAAAGAAGACATCCAGATGGCCAACAGACACAAGAAAAAGTACTCAACATCATTCGGCATCAGGGAAATACAAATCAAAACCACAATGAGATACCACCTCACACCAGTCAGAAAGGCTAAAATTAACAAGTCAGGAAATGACAGATGCTGGAGAGGATGCAGAGAAAGGGGAACCCTCCTACACTGGTAGTGGGAATGTAAGCTGGTGAAACCACTCTAGAAAACAGCATGGAGGTTCTTCAAAAAGTTGAAAATAGAGCTACACTATGACATGGCAATCGCACTATTGGGTATTTACCCTAAGGATACAAATGTAGTGATCCGAAGAGGCATATGCACCCGAATGTTTATAGCAGCAACGTCCACAACAGCCAAACTATGGAAAGAACCTAGATGTCCATCAACAGATGAATAGATAGAGAAGATGTGGTATATATACACAATGGAATACTATGCAGCCATCAAAAGAAATGAAATCTTGCCATTTGCAACGACATGGATGGAACTAGAGGGTATTATGCTGAGTGAAATAAGTCAATCAGAGAAAGACAATTATCATATGATCTCCCTGATATGAGGAATTTGAGAGGCAAAGTGGGGGTTTGTGGGGTAGGGAAGGAAAAAATGAAACAAGATGGGATGGGGAGGGAGACAAACCATAAGAGACTCTTTTTTATTTCTTTTAAGGTTTTTTTTTTTTTTTTAATTTGACAGAGAGAGAGGTCACAAGTAGGCAGAGAGGTAGGCAGAGAGAGAGAGGTAGCAGGCTCCCCGCTGAGTAGAGAGCCCAATGTAGGGCTCGATCCTAGGACCCTGAGATCATGACCTGAGCTAAAGGCAGAGGCTTAACCCATGGAGCCACCCAGGCGCCCCACTGTAAGAGACTCTTAATCTCACAAAAGAACCTGAGTGTTTCCAGAGGGAGCAGGGTATGGAGAGGGTGGTTGGGTTATGGACATTGGGGAGGGTGTGTACTATGGTGAGTGTTATGAAGTGTGTAAGCCTGACGGTTCACAGACCTGTACCCCTGGGACAAATCATACATTATATGTTAATTAAAGAATGTGGTAAAACTTAACTTTGAATGTCTAACTAGTATAGATGTTATTAGGCTAGTATAGATGTTATTAGGTTGACATTGTCTAATTGAAGGAAAAAAGGACAATTTTCTGGTGCCCAAGTTAGACAAAATTTCAAATAGTCAATAGACTTATACGTAGAAATATAGATCTAGAGTAGTTACCAACTTTTAAACCTCTCAATATTATTATTCAAATTTAGGTGAATGCTCTTTTTTTTTCTTTTTACATCATTAGGTGTATGTGAAAAATGTACCTACCTTCCAAACATGGAGACCCCATTTATACACATTCACATGTTAATAATGGGTTTAAAGATCTTATTTGCCAGAGAGAGAAAGAGAGGTTGAGAGAGAGAGGGAGAGAGAGAGAGAGAGAGACAGCACAAGTGGGAAAGGAAGAAGTAGGCTCTCTGCTGAACAGGGAGCGCAATGTATAACTCAATTCCAGGACTCCAGGATCATGACCTGAGCCAAAGGCAGTCACTTCACCAACCGAGCCACCCAGGTGCCCCTAAATAATGGGTTTAAAGCAATGATAAGATCGTATAGTGCTTAGGGTATATCCATCATCTGCTCTCCATAAAATTTCCCTACAAGTAGCAAATGTTCGGTGTTACTGTGTCAATCAGCATATTGTAAAATAAAATGATAATGCCATGTTATTAATGAATAAAAAACTCAGCATATGCATGTGTCTCCAATAAAGATTTCTATGACTAATTAAAGTAAATAATTCTTGAGTAGCAAAATAATTCCATCTCAAAGACCTGAGGAATCTATTGCTCTCAATACAAGTCTAATGATGTTGTATCCAAAAAAAAAAAATCAGATATTAAAGTAGAGACAACCAAATTTAAGTGAAAAGTTATAAATTCTTAATAGGAATCTCTTTGTCCATTAAAAAAATAAAATAGATGTCCATGTATTTTGAATTTAAGTAGAGTCACCTACAGAAATACATCTTTAAAATCTTTTGGTCTTTTATTAGTTTCATACTGATATTTTTCCAAATAATTTTTTGTAATGTCTGGTATCATTTTAATAATGCAACTAATCATGAGAGAAGATATATCAACCCATATTATGAATTTACTTATTATTGCAGGTCTGATTTGCTGATAGTTTGATAGCACAGTTGTGGTTACAAGCCAAAGTAGAGCCAATGAAATAAGAAGAAACCTATTATTAGGGGCTCCTGGGTAGTGCAGTCGGTTAAGCAGCTGACTCTTGGTTTCAGCTCAGGTCATGATCTCAGGGTCCTGAGATCAAGCCCTGTGTTGGGTTCTGTGCTCAGCACAGGGTCTGCTTGAGATTATCTGTCTGCCCTTTCCCCCACTCAGGCTGTCTCTCTTTGTCTAAATGAGTAAATTAAAAAAAAAAAATCTTTAAAAAAAACACCTTTTGATTACAAAAATTTAGCATACAGTATAACCCCTTGGGAAAAGACAGTTGAAACTTGTTAAGAAAAAGAGAAAACAATCATTGGTTTCTGGAACTATACTGGAAAATGTACTACATATTTAAGAGAAAGAATTTGTCACAAAGGAAACCATAATATATATTGAGGATTTTTAGGTGTTTGTTTTAGTGGGTTTTATCAGTATCCTTATATATACTACCAATGAAAATCATAAGTGGAATCAAGAAATAAGTTGGTATAAGAATAGATTCTATGAGGAAGATTGAGCTGTCTCTTCTTTGATCAAATATTTAAGTAGATAAGGATAGAGTACCTTAGATTGAGCAATAAGAAAAAAAAGAGTGATGGATAGAGATAGTGATAATGTTTAACATCCATTCTTGAACTTGTTGAAATCTGTCATATCACACTTTCAAAAACACAGTTGATTATTTCTGCATGTAATTTAAGCACTTAATTTTTTTTAGTTATGAATTGTTAGAAGTATCCTGTATATATTATTTGGTAAATTGCTTTAATAATTTTTTTGAAAATTGCTTATCTTTAAAATTCAGCATTTCTAAATTCCTAAACTACTTTTCAGGTGAAACCAATATAACCATTGTGTGACCATATTCAACTCTCTTATCACAGAGCTCTCATGACACCACATTTGCCCTCTATAACCTCCCATTTATTCTCCAAAAAGAAAATGTGCACACATTGTAAAGCCACATTTCTGGGCATTATTTCAGTAGAGACCATTTAAGAAAGTGAAAACAAAACAACAACAACAACAAAATGGGGATGAAAACCAGAGAGGAATGATGAGAGAGTTGTTCAAATATAAATCTCCTGTTCTTAAGAACCTGAGTTCTCTACAGTTTTAATTTTTAATGTAACCAAAATGTGGGTTCAGGGTCACTTCTAAAACTCCTGCGTATCACAGTAGCCATTTGTTGCCACTTGATATTCAAGGAAATAACATGATTATAAGACAAAGACTGAAAAATTGTGTAGCGCACACATTTTTCCCCCTCTTAAAAATGTCACTCTGTTCAGCCCTATATTTTACTGCTTGTTAGCAAAGATTATGTTACATATAGTTAAATAAATTCTTCTCAAGTGATAAAGAAAAACTCTTGATTCTGATATTATCCCGTGATAGGAAATTTAGTGTTTATAATAGCTCAGTCTAGGAGAATAACGTCATCCAGGATGAAAACATCACTCCTTGACCAAAGAGAGACAGGCTCCTCTGAGCCCTCTTTTTGATTAGGCCTGGTCCTTGGGTAGCCCAGCTACAGCAAAAATCCTGCTAAGTTCACTTAGTGAGAATCTCTCCACCCCTGCTCTCTGAACAAGTTCTTCATCCCCCGCGCTTGTTGATTATAAATCCCCAGTGTCTTTTTCTGTATTTGAGGTGACACCCCATCTCTCCCCCCATTGTGACTAATCATCCTGAATAAAGTCTTGCTTACCTCTTAAAAAAGTATCAATAATCATTTTTCTTTAACAAAGACACAGGACTTTCATAAGAAATTAATCTACCAATTTACTAATTTTTCAGGATCTGCCCAACTTTTACTTGTCTTTAAGATCAAATAAAATATAATTTAATCTGCAGATATAAATATGTAAGAGTTCTGATAGATATCAAGCAGTTAGGAGTAGAGGAAAAAACAAGGAAACCAAAAAAGGTGGTGAGATGTTACGGGAAAATTAGAAGAGGGAGGGAATAAAGATTCATACATAAACATAGCTTTTGGTTAATGTTTCAGTATATATTTAGAAAAACATAGCCCATGAGATCAGCCAAGATCAGAAACATAGATCCTTATAAGGATAATAGAAATGGAGGAAACCAGCTGTCGAAATAACCAAAGGGGATTATGAAGAATGTGATGACTGGGGTGGGGGAAGGGCACATCCTTCTGATGGTGGCACCTCCCAGTCCCCCCAGCTGATACTCCCAGGTAGCACTGTGGACTACTGTGGTTAGATTAGCTGAGTTTTCCCAGAAAACCCCAGGAATCCAGTTACTCTGGAGAAGGAACTAAATACAATTTTAGTGTGTGGTCCCACAATTCAAACAATTATAGTTATAAATTCATGCAAAGTATACCCCCACAAAGAAATGTGAGTAAAAATAAACATGCTTGGAATCAGAGAACATAATTAAGTGAATTTCCCAGAGGTTTTGATGTTCCCCAACCTAAAGTACTCAAGCTGATTTTGCTTATAGCTAAGAGCCACTTATGTTCCTGCCCATGCCTCACACCTCCTCCCCAACCCATCCTTTTCTAGTTGTGATTCTGAAACACACACAGAGTGCATATACACACATTCAAAAACTAATGTTTAAAGATGATTGCATGTGGACTGTGATGAATAACAATGCCCCAAGTATGGAAAAATTGTAAATACAGCTTAATTTAGGCCAACCATATGATCCCAGGCTAGGTGAAATGTATCCCACACCAACAGTTAGTAAACAAGTGCATTCTACTAATCATCTTTGTCTTCTAAGCATGGAGACTGATACAAGATAATAAACAGAAAAAAAAATAGCAACCACTTCAGAAATACTTTTTTTTCCCCTGGTTTATCTCACATTTTCAAAATGGAAGTACAATACAAAACACACTACAATGTAAGCAGAGAGAGGTAAATGTACCAAAAACTAGACTTTGTAACTTGTTAGATGAAAGAGCTATGCCATCTAAATGATTGGGGAAGAAGGTCTACAGTGGAAAGGAGTTTGAAGACAGACACAGGTGGGACAAGACAAAAACTGATCTCGGTGTAAATGAAGCTATCAGGGAAGCGAGCATCTATCTTGGTGAAATCAGATGAGAATTAGATATCTTATTTCTCCTGATGTGTGCATAAATATACATATCAATGTGATGGAGCCTGTTTATAAACTGAAGTAGAATAAGTGTCTGTTGACTTAATTACATACCTGTGAATAAACAAGTCTCATTTCGATGATATCTCTGGGCCCATTTAATAAAACC
Source organism: Taxidea taxus jeffersonii (assembly GCA_003697995.1). Taxonomy (NCBI): domain Eukaryota; kingdom Metazoa; phylum Chordata; class Mammalia; order Carnivora; family Mustelidae; genus Taxidea; species Taxidea taxus. The sequence goes on along the minus strand of ML109512.1, from coordinate 21,328 downwards.
AGGTAAAACGTGGGGGGAAACTAATGGCAATTTTTCCCTTGATTGAAACCAGTTTATTCTGGGTTTGTCAACTTCCCTCATTCCATTTTCTAACTGTAAAGCGTAGAGATGTATTAGAAACTGAAATAACTAGCGAGAGTGGGAAATATCTGTACAATGTGAAAGCACGTTTTACTCAAGAAGTCAATCTGGCGATTCTGGGATCCACATATTATTAATGTCTGAAAGTCAAAAGACAGAAGGTATATAATTTTCCACATCACAGAGGCTTGTGGAAACTTTTGGAACAGGCCATATGGTTCTTCCTCCATTTACAAGCAGAAATGTGGTTTAACTGCTTCCCAGACAAATTATTAACCGTCCCTTTTTTTTTTGCCCCAACGGAAGGACAATCTCAGTAATTTCCCCACCAAAAATCTCTTACATGGTCAAATTTGAATCTGTCCTGTTTAACTTAATTTCATGGTCTCGACTGTTCTAGTTAGGGTGGAAGAATATCTTTTCCATCAGTAAATAACTATTTTCAAAATATCTTCTATCCCTTCCATCAATACTGCCCAAATGATTAATTCTTAACCGTGCCCCCCGCCCAACCCAATCCAAGCCTTAGTGGTTATTTCTACTCAACAGCCATCTCCTCTCACCCTCCCTTCCACCTCGCCACATTTTTCATAAAAAGGGTAGTCCACGTCGAAAGTAATACATTATAAAATACGTTGATTATTGCATAACACAGCTGCAACTCTTATATAGAAGCTCGTTTCTTTGAATCCCGTATTTCTCATTTTATCTTTGACATATAATCATTGCTGAAGACCCCAAATGGATAATACTGGCTTTCATTTTATAATAACACTTTAAAATAATTTATGCTCTAAGTGCCTAGGAAAGGTATAATGTACGTATGTAATTTCCTATTGGATAATCTGATCCTTGGAACAGATTTCCCTTTAATTCAAATGTAATAGCTGCACATGATAGAACATTTATAAACTACTATACATCGTAGAGATCTAAACCTCTGACTGTAATATCTGACACAAACGTCAGAGAAGTTGGCTCAAAACGACAACTAATCTGTTGGGGATTTCAGAACTTCATTTAAAATTATCACAGGGACGCCTGGGTGGCTCAGTTGGTTGGGCGGCTGCCTTTGGCTCAGGTCATGATCCCAGCATCCTGGGATCGAGTCCCACATCACGCTTCTTGCTCGGCAGGGAGCCTGCTTCTCCCTCTGCCTCTGCCTGCCTCTCTGTCTGCCTGAGCTCATTCTCTCTCTAATAAATAAATTAATTAATTAATTAAAAAAAATAAAATTATCACAAAAAGTGGCACTTAGGTGGCTCAGCCAGTTAGGCATCTGACTTTTTTTTTCTTAATTAACACATAATGTATTATTTGTTGCTTCAAGGGTACAGGTCTGTGAATCTTTAGTCTTACACAATTCACAGTACTCACCATAGCAGATACCCTCCCCTCAGCTCAGGTGCCTTTTTTTCTCATTTTATTTAAACTCAATTAATCAACATACAATGTATCATTAGTTTCAAATGTAGAGTTCAGTTATTCATCTCAGCTCAGGTGTTTATCTCAGGGTTGTGAGTTCAAGCCCTGTGTTGGGCTCCATGCTGGGAGAGGAGCCTACTTAAAAAAAAAATAAAAATAAGTAAATAAAAAAAATGATCACACAATGACAAGTGGCTTAATGATATATCTTACAAAACTGTACTTCTATTGGTATTTATCACATGTAGATATGCCAGACCTATGTCAATTATGGTCTACCGTGCACTTCAGCACAACAGCTGTTCACAGGTCTTTGACTTCAAATTCTCTCTCTTCCCACAGCATTAGCAGATAAGTAACTGTGACAGAAGTAATTTACTACCTCAGCTTATGCCCCTCTATTTCTAATTTTCCCCCCTTTATATCTTCAGTCTACTTTCTGTTCTTCAGTCCCTATGGAGAAAATGATCTTTGAAGATCTTTGGTATGTTTTTGCTCTCTCCTCTACTTGGATACATTCTTAATCTCATACTTAGAAACAGGCACATCTCTTAACACCTACCTCTAATATTTGATAAATATACACTTAACACTTCTTTGCTATTACCCTGTCTCCTTCTTTCATTTATGTTCAAACTTACTTACAGAATCATTTGACACTCTCTGTTGCCAGTTCTCCATTTCCCTAACCCACTACCAACTTCCGCCCATGTCACCTGCACAAAGCTGTACTAGGTAGTCAAGGGCATCTTATTTTCTGAAGTCAGCAAAAATTCTCAGTCTTTGTTTTCCTTTACCTTTAGCAGCAGTGAGATTTGCTCATTAACACTGATTTCTATGTCCTATTGTTGTCTCATATTCTACATTCCAAATGTAGAGATTCCCAGGGGTTTGAAATCATCTCCCTTCTCTACTTCTGTACATCTCTCCCTGGTCATCTTAACCACTCCTTTGGCAGTGTCTCCTTTTTGCAAATAACTCCCACATCTCTATTCTCAGCTCTGGCCTCCCCAACTGCCTACTTGATAGGAATGTCCCACGGACAATTATAATATCCTATCTCTCAGTCAGAATCTGCTTGGTCCAAACTTAACATTTTTTCCCCCCTTGAAATAAATACACTCCTCTGACTTCCCTGTTTCTGTTTAGGGTTTTTCTTTTTCCAAGTTACCTAAACTCAGGATTTTATTTTATTTTTTTAAAGATTTTTACTTATTGATTTGACAGACAGAGATCACAAGCAGGCAGAGAGGCAGGCAGAGAGAGAAGGAGAAGCAGGCTCCCTGCTGAGCAGAGAGCCTGATGCAGGGCTTGATCCGAGGATCCTGGGATCATGACTTGAGCCGCAGGCAGAGGTTTTAACCCACTGAGCCACCCTATACTCAGAATTTTAGAACATTCATCGGGCCAACTAGTTTTCCTATTTGTATCCCATCAAATAATCTTATTTCCTCTGCATATTCTTTTTCATTGCAATTTGTTTCTGTACTTCTTTTAGATTATAACTTCTGCTTAAAAGTATTATAATGACTTTTTATCTGGTTTTCCCAAGGTGGCACCTTCCAACTCTACTTTCCCAAATGCAACCCACATTCTTCATTTCATAATATGAATGGCCATTCAAAATAATCACTTTCATTATGTCATACTGTTCAACATAATTCTGGAATACAAACTCCTAATTCTTGATATGGCATCCAATGCCTTCCATCTGGTTTTATCTTCATTTCCTGTTCTATCTTCCCCCAGTTGTCCTGTCTGTCCCTAACCCCAGACAATATAAGCTGTATGTATCTGCTTACTGTTTCTCATGCCTAATTCATGTTTTCTCAGCTCCATGCCCTTATTCATGCATAAGGTCTCAACCTGCCAGAATTCTCTTTTTTCTCCTCCTCCTGCTAAAATCTTTGCCTATAAACAGTCTATCATTTCATGACTACCTAACTTTCCTACTCTGACTCAAAGCCTTCTAGGATCAATCCAACTGAAAGTAATTTCTCTCTCCTGTACACTTTCCTAGGACTACCTTATATCACTCACAAAGCACTTACTATATAGCATTATTTATTGCCCTTAAGTGTGAGGATTTTGATCCATGCATTCTCTCCTCCATTGCCTCCCCATATTAGATAGTATAATTTCTCAAGGTCAGGGTTAATTTTTCATAACTTTGAAATCCACTTTGAAGCCACTGCATTTGGCATAGGGTCTTACACAAAGCTGGAATTTAATAAAAAAAATGAAATCAGACTAAAAACAATTACATCTAGAAAAATACAAGATATATAGACTTGATCATTAGTAATTACCCCTTTCTAACTTCTAGAGTTCGCTAAAAGCCAAACACAAGTCTTGGGTGACTTTGTATTATGCAAATTTCCTGTTCTTCACATTAGAAAAAAAATTAAAAATCCATAAGTTAATGCAGAATTTGGCTTAATTCCCACAGGAGGAAAAAGCTGTTTCATTTAAATATTCCCTCTAGTCCTCAGGAGTCAGCATTTTTTGATGTGCATAAGTGAGAGAGAAGACAGAGTGTTATCTTTTTAAAGTAACCTCTAGAGAAAAATCAGTTTTATTTATACAAATGAAAAACTAAAAGTGCAAAACTTAAAAATAGCAATTTTGGTAAAGAGTCTTTCCATTATAAAAATGTTTTAGTGTAGTATGAGGTTTAATGTTAGATTATTCCCTCCTACTCACCAAAAAATCAAATAATAGGATTTAAACCAAAAAATAAATAGGATTAAAAATTTTAATGGTGCCATTTTAGTAATAAATATATTTCTCTAACTGTATGCTCTAGTAAATGACAATGTATTGAATATCTCTGATGAAGAGACAATATCATAATCTAACGGTGAAAATTACATGTGCTTGCTAATTTAGACTTTGATTACTTTAGCATTTGATCCCTGGAATTCTTTGTATTTAAAATATTCCAAGAAGTCCATTAGCAATTTTAAAGCAAACTGTATGAAAAAATATGGCTTTTGCAGAATAGAAAGAAATGAAGAAATTCATCATGGGACGTACTGAAGAAATGGAATAGATATTTTATTAAGAGAGTAATATATTCCACAAATAACAATGTTTTCGATGATAATTAAGTGGTAGTACACAGGGTTATAGCCACAAATTTTACTTTGGAGAGTCATGACCTGACATGAACATTGCTTTAACACCCACAGGGTCCCCCACACAGAGCTCCTGATTGTCATAGTTGGACATTCACATGACAAAAGAAAATGCCTTTTGAAAAATAAGATTAGACTATTGTATAGACAAGAAAAGTAGAAAAAACAGTGTAACTACTGAAATAGAGAAGGAGAAAGGAAGTCTGTTTACTAGGTTCTTTTGTAAGCAGGGAGCTGAAATTTATTCCATGAAAATACAGAAATAACATAGAATGTTCTTAGGACAAAAGGAAGAACAGTTATGATCACGATAAATGTTAGATGGATGCTTTAATTTGGACTGGATGCTAACCTCTAATAAATCATTACACGGACTATTGTTTAAAGAGGTCTCCTTGGTTTAGAATGCAACCTTCTGTTATTGCCAATGTCTTTATGAGTCTTGCCATGGTGGCATCTTACTTATCTAGATAACATACAAAGAACCAAAACCCAATTCATAAAATAGATTAGGGAAAGACACCATCTGTTGACCCATAACTGTAACATCATTTACTTACTGCCAAGTTTGATCTTCCTATTCTATCCAATCCATAAAATACTTAATTTATTGTTACTAGATAAAGGAAGTAGCATTTGAATAAAGGCATTTTTCAAAAACAGGCTCAGCAGGTTTATGAAGAAATTTTGGGGGTTTCAGAAAAAGTAGCATTAAGCTGGGAGATTAAATATTGATTTTATGATTTGGCCAGCCATTTAAAATAAACAATCTCATGAGTCTGGCTTAAATCTAGGATATCTCAGTGTCTTTTTCATTTTTTTTTAAGGTCAAGTCAGATTGCTCAGCTAGCTCTTTTCTCACTAATCCATTATAATGTGCTGAAGAAGGTCATTTGATCAACTATTTAAAAAAAAAGTGACACTTAAGTGACTGATACTCAATGAGTAACAGTTGAACTTAACATTGTACTTATTATGTGTATTATAGGCATTATATTAATCAGTATAAAGGGAAAAAAAAAAACCCTGATTCTTGCCTTCAACGAATGAAGCTATATAATAATTAAAGATCTCAGGGCGCTTAAGTGGCTCAGTCCGTTTAGTGTCCAACTCTTGGTTTCAGCTCAGGTCATGATCTCAGGGTTTTAAGATCAAGCCCCAAACTGGGCTTCAAGCTCAGCTTGGAGTCTGCTTCTCTGTCTTCCTGTCCCTCTCCTTCTGCCCCCCCACTCCCCCACCCCCGCACATGTGTGCACATGCACGTTCTCTCTCTAAAATAAATAATCTTTCAAAAAAATTAAAGACCTTATATTCAACCACTACAAACACTACACAAAGATGGCCACCTCAGGTATTTACAAATGCCTCCTAATGCCTCCTATGTCTCCCCCTGTACCTCCTAATTCCCTTTTCCTGATCTGTTTATCCACAAAGCACTTATCACTGTTGGATACCATATATGTTTTACTTATTTTTCTACTTCACCTTCTCAGACCAGACTGTCAGTTCCTAACGGGCAGGGACTCTGGTCAATTTTGTGCACTTCTGTGTATCCAGTGCCTGGAAAGGTCCTTGGCTTTAACAGGTGCTCAGTAAATATTTACTGAATACATAAATGAGAGGCCTGTTATTATTTTCATTTCCTAATCTTCTGGCTTGCATTTCCTTCGATATACTGCATTTCCTCATCAAGCTTTCCGTTACGCACCGAGTGGCCTGGGTTACAATGTGATCCCACTTATCAACTGCGATACTGAGTGAGTTATTAATTTCCCTGGGCTTGGGCAGAATGGGGACCACAGAAATATCTGTGGGTTGTTGTGAGAAATGAATGAGGGAATTCCCATGAAGTACTTAGCACAGTGTCTGACCCATAATCAGTGAGTTCAATAAATTTTAGCTGTTATTGTTCTTACCATTATAACTATTAAATTATTTTCTTCTGTTGCAAACAGCTCACCAATTCTTGAAGTACCTCACAATTAGTGAAACTGGGGACACCAACATTCAGGGCTAAAGTTACATGTGGTTGTATCTGCTTTAAAAAAAAACAACACAAAAACAAACCCCTGCTGTGGGTTTCATTCAGGGAGCATTAATTCTCCTCTTTTGTGCTCCCACAGGATTGTATATACCTCTGTGTAGCAATCTCCATACTGTATTTGAATCAATTGATTATCTTCAGTGTTCTCTGCTCCATTATGTGGTCTTCTAGGGAATGAAATCTCTGTATCCTATGGCAAAGAGGCCCTCTAAAGATGTTTGCCCAACGGATGAGTTACTGTATAGAAATGAGACTTATCCCACTATCTGTAGTCATATCACACATGCACCCTCATTACTGTTTCAAAATTACATTTCTCAACAGACAGTCTAGACCTAGAGAGGAAGGGGAGATGGCTTTAGCATTGGAGGGCGATGCCAGGCCATGTGCATGAGAATGAAAGCAATGCACTGGAGGTCAGTGTTGTGCGGTGAGTAAAAAAATGCTTAGAAGACAGATATAAAACTGGTTCTTATTTTCTCATAAATGGTACCTCCATTTCAATAGTAATGATCTAATTTATATCCATCCCACTTTATGGAAGTGTGACTACTCAGGGAAAAATTCTAATAAAAACATACTTGATAAAGTTGAAAAGCACAGTTATTAGAAATGAGGACTGTGCAAGAGGCACAGCTCGAGGTCTTAGTGTAAGGATCACAAAAAGCTTATGATGTTAGGAAATCCTCAGGTATTTAACACCACAGCAAAAAACACTTTCAAGGAACTGATTTTAAAAGTAACCAAATGCCAAGTATTTGATAATGCTAAAACCTGTATTCAAATGAGAAAACCGTATGGATGGTACTTGACACAGGATAGAAAACAGCAATTTGTATCTCTGCAAAAAGAAAAGAAGCTTGAGACTAGAAGTGGATTGTTGAATTAGCCATTTAGTGAGTATTCAGAAGAAGCAATCAGAGAGAAGAAGCCCAGTATCATGAGGCTTCTATATCTAAAGCTATCACATGCTGTGACCATCCCTTTGAGTAATGTTTCTCATTAGGAAGGTACTTACATTAGGTCTCAGTCTGGCTGCCAGATCATAATACTTCTCGGCTGCTTCATTGAGGCTGGCCTGTCTGTTAAAGATTAAAAAAAAAAATCAAACTATATCATTTATTTTAAAAGTTCAGAGAGGTGAACCAGAATCATTATGCAGCAAGATAATATTAACTTTTAAAAATATTACCACCATGCCAATCAAACCGTAAGTTGCCTAAAGCAGATAAAAACATTAAATTGAATGCATGCAATGCACTTATTGTCTTTAAGGCATTACAAATAGTATCTCAACATAATCCTATTCAGTAGTTATTATTAGTTTAAATTTACGTATTGGGAATTAGAAAAGTTATTTTTATTTTCCAAGCTAACCCAGATAATGTTATAGGGTTGGGATTCTCCAGCTTCAACTGGATATCCCAGAAAAATCTTAATTTTTAAAAATAAAATGTCAAAAAATTCTATATCTATCTACAAGTCAATTTTCTTTCCAATTTAGGTGGTGAACCTTCCATTGTGTGCAGCCTACAGGGGGGAAAAAAGGCTAGATTCTTCCTCTCCTAGAGCATGCTCTCTGTACCGGGGTGCACCCATGACACAGCCTCAGCTAACTGTATGTTCTTGCTTGAGACTTACATTTCTGAATGAGAGACAGAAAGATGGAAGGATGGCTACCTTTACTGACAATGGTGGAAATAATAGGCTATATCCTGGTCAGACTCTTTCTGTAAAAAAATTGCTATCACATGTCCTGTCTCTTCCCTGTTCCGGGGCTACTTTTTTTCCTGCTGATTCAAGCTATATTCTCTGGCCTTTAGTGAATTCTGTCATCCTTGAAATAGCCAGTTTCTCTTGACTAACACCAAATACCATGAGTGGAGCTGTTGACTTACACGAATAAGATACACACTGAATTGTCTGTTTTTGCAATTCAAAGGAAACTCTTAGGTATAGCCAACTGGTTAGCAGGAGAAATCAAATCTCAGGGTCCTGAGGAAGTCTGGCCAATTAACCATCATAAACACAGTATGTTTTTCAATCATGCCATGTTGCTTCAGGAAACCCTCAAAGATGGTAGGTAATACAGGCTAGAAGCTCTTGCAGTTGTATTGTAACTGGTGATTCTATTTGCAGACTATGGAAATGCTATTAAAAAAGTCAAATTCAATTTCTGATGATGCATACAGCACACCTATAATGTGAACAATAATAGAAAATGGCTTAGGGTCTGAAGTTAAAATGGAGTAGTTTCTTTTGAACCTGTGATGTTAAGAAGCTTCTGATGGAATTCAATGGAATATTACTCAACCATAAAAAAGAATGAGATCTTGCCATTGGCAACAACATGGATGGATCTAGAGGGTATAATACTAAGTCAGGGAGAGAAAGATAAATACCATATGATTTACCTGTAGAATTTAAGAAACAAAAGAACAAAGAAAAAGAGACACCCCCCCCCAATACTCTTAAATACCTCTAGAGAACAAACTGGTAATTGCCAGAGGGGAGCTGGGTAGGGGAAAGGTGAAATAGATAAAGGAGATTAAGAGTACACTTATTTTGAAAAGCACTAATGTACAGAAATGATTTATCATTATATTTAATTGCTATATTGTACACCAGAAACTAACATAACACTGTATATTAACTATGCCTGAATACAAAATAAATAAATACCAAAACAGGCAGGAGTGGGGGAAGGAAGTAGTTCTGAAGTGAGAAGATGACAGAGAGGTCAGGAATAAAGAGGAGAAACAAAAATTAACTCTCTCAATTAGAAAATCACATTCAGGCTTTAAAAGAGAAAGTTCACTAGCCTATAAAATTGAATTTGCACTTTGGTCAAGTGCGAATAAAAACTATAAAGACATATCCTATGCAACCATATAAATAATATGAATAACTGAAGATAACATCTCTCTGGAGATCAGGACATATTTTTCTAATTTTTAAAGGAAAAATAATTAGAAACACTACTATTTTTAATGGGGTTATAGAGAAAGTAAAAATCCTTGACCTAAGGCTCTACTGGACTCATGACAGTTACAACGTGCTGTTGCAATTTATATTCTCATAAATGTTGGAAGTTCAATTTCAATATGTCAAGAAAAGTATGTTAGTCTGGTATGAAACAGTAAAAATTCCCTTGCTAGGGTATTTAATGAAAGTTCCCTCCACCAAATTATAGAATCATTTTGGTTCAAATTCATTTGGAAATTTGAACCAGAATTCATTAGGTCATGCCCTGGAAGGGTTTTCTCCAGAGGAAAATAAAAGGCAGGGAGGTAGGAAATTAGAGTAACTTAATACTACAAAGAAGTTAAGTTACTTTGAAGCAAAATCAACCAGTAGATGTCTAACACGGAAAGCATAGCAAACATTAATATTCATCTTTATGAACACCAAAATTTATCAGGTGGATAAGGATCAAAGAGAAACTGAGGAATTCACTAGATGACATGCCTTTAAAATAATAATCAATACAACTAAAAAAAAAAAAAAAAGGTTTTCTCCTCCAAAATGGTTGTTCATTTTTAAAGTCTTCTTTGTCTTTAGTGGTTTAATTTCCAAGAGAAATATCTAGTTTAGAAGGCTTAGTTTCTTAACCTAGAAGTAGAATTGATGATATTCTAATGAAATAGAAAAAAAGTAGAGTTTATTAGATTTATCATATAACTGTGAAAATTAATTTTCACTCTAGGACGGTAGAGGAAAGAGTATGTCAATTCTACCCACCGAATGTTCATTTAATATTCTTGTTTTATTCTCTAGATGAGAGAAAACTCATGATGAACTGGTCCATGTCTACTTTACAGTGTATGCTGTATCTTATACGCCTGCAAGAAGCAACATGGTTGTTCTTAATACATCTTCATTGCAAAGACGACTGAATCATTAATCAATATTTGAAAACTAAGGAAATTAGCAATATTCTGCTAGTTGCTTAGGGGATTCTTGAATTGTCGAGAACCTCAACCACTGAATTGTTAGCACAGACCGCAGGACTCAGGTTGCCAAAACTATTAAGATAGAATTATCTAGAGAAACTGATGAATAACTTCCTGAATATCCACATCCTTTCTTTCTTCACTATCTCTTCTCTGGGACAGAAAATGTCTAAATCCTCTACCTATGTGTCACTTACAAAATACCAGGAATTGATTACTCCATGTTCCAATAACACCATGAAGTCAGTGCTATTACTATTCCCATTTTACAGATGGTTAAAATGTGGTTTAGAGAAGTTGACAACTCCCCCCAAGGTTATATAGCTGGAACATGATAGATCTGGGTCACAGACTCCACAGCTCAGTGTCTGAACCACAGGATTGTGCTGATATCTTTGTATATACTGAGATGCAGCCAAACGAAATGTGATACATTTTTTGGCGGCAGTTTACCCCAACAATGTCTACATCAAATACTAAGAAAGGAAGAAAACATGACTTTTGATTATAATGTTTAAAAGCCACAATTTAAGTGTAAGGAGATGAGATTTGAAAAGGGAAGAATATGGAGGATGTTTGCAATAACAGGGTTTACTTCCTGCCCACCTCCATCCTCCATATTGATAAAAGTGCCCTTCACTAGACCAAATTGAGTAGACAATAGTTTTAAGAACAGAATGAAATACACTATTGTGATTTGCATCGTGTACCCCAAAAAGGGGGAAGGGGGAGAACTGAGAGGAAAGGCAAAGAAATAGGGAATGAGAAAAAGTGAGAAGAGTGCTGGATACTCACTTCCTTACCCCTACCATCTCCTGTTTTTAGGGAAGAGTCACAATTAGATATGGAGGGCAGCCATCAGTTTCCCATGTGTCCAAGTAGAAGACTCAGAGAGTGGGTAAAGGGGAAAAGCAGTTGGCTCTGTCAAGAAATCTCCCAGGCCAGATATAGACAACCTCGTGTTTTGACCACGACGCACTTTACAAAGCCAGGAATGAGAAAACGAGTTATAAAAATTATTCATACGAGGAAGCTACACTAGGTCCAGATGGGTGACTACCCCCATCTAACATGCCACCTTTAAGAGTCAACATAAAGTTATGTCCCATATCATCTACACCAACAATAGACCTTACCCACCAGAGATGCAGATGGGGGCTCCTATCTCATTGCCAACTCCTTCCGGTCATATACATAGGGCCCTCCTTGTCTTCACCCTTTCTGGGGCCTCTCAGGACCAGGAAAGGTAAAGAAGTAGAAACAGCCTCCAGTATAAACTGGGCTGTGATGCAAACCTTGGATTCCCAAGAAATCACTGAACTGTGCTTTTAAAAGTCTTTATTTTTTATTTATTTTATGTTTTTAAAATATTTTATTTATTTCTTTGTCAGAGAGAGAGAGAGAGAAAGCACACAAGCAGGGGGGATGGCAGGCAGAGGGAGAAACAGGTTACCTGCTGAGCAAGGAAACTGATGCAGGACTTGATCCCAGGACCCTGGAATCGGGACCTGAGCCAAAGACAGATACTTAACTGACTGACTGAGCCACTCAGGCATCCCCAAAAGTCTTTAAATTCAATCAATATGCTATCCAAAAAAAAGGTGTGCTTAGAGTAAAAACAGGAATGAATGTCACGAACAAATATCATTATCTGATTACTACAGAATTCCATGTTGCACATGGGACTATGAAACTTTTATCTGTTAAAAATATAGAAACATATTTCATATATCTAATTCCCCTCCCTGGAATTATTTTATAATAGGAAAGTATCTTTTGGAACACAGGTTTATGGCCCAAATTCTTTTTTTTTTAAAGATTTGTTTATTTATTTATTTGACAGACAGAGATCACAAGCAGGCAGAGAGACAGGCAGAGAGAGAGGAAGGGAAGCAGGCTCCCCGCTGAGCAGAGAGCCCGATGTGGGGCTCGATCCCAGGACCCTGGGATCATGACCCGAGCTGAAGGCAGAGGCCTTAACCCACTGAGCCACCCAGGCACGCCTATGGCCCAAATTATTAAAAGAAAAGATAGATATAGGAAATTTGGGAATCAATGATATTGTGAGGTAACAACTTAATACACTCTATGAAATGTTTGAGGGGAGTGTGATTAAGAGAATCATTTATAATTACATACATTGGGACGTATTCTGTGAGAATTAAGGTTGCTAAATTCAAGATTACTTCCTTGAAAATATAAAAAATAAAAACTCTAGTTGCAGCTAGAAGACTACAATTATTAGCAGCTGTAAATTGTCAATTTTAAATTAAAAATTATTTCACATGGATAATAACTACTGTTTGACTCATACAAAAGATAATATTTTATTAAAGTCTAGTAATTATTCTAAGATAACTTATGGGCTTTCTCCCCCACCCCCATCCTTCCTCTCTTCTCCTTTCTCCTTCTTGTTTCTCCTTCTCTTCCATCTTCTTTTTCTAACTAGAAAGCTGTCTGTCCTTATACCATGAAAGCAAAATGAACAGTAGCTGAGTTTTCCTGGGTTCTTGCTAACAGCTAAACTGAAGTGTAGCTTAAGTTACTCAAAGCAGCACTAAATTTTAATTCTAATTGATAAAAGTATACTAGGAATAGAAGTAATATTGAGATAAACAAGGACATAAAAATGTGTGGAAAATCTTAAAAGGGTAAAACTAGAGTCACACACATATATAAAAACAATGAAGTAGAAAAGATCCTTATAATGAAACTCCTAGAAGACATTGTTTATGACCACGAAGCCATCTTAAGTGAAAACCTCTCTCTCAAGACATCAAAACTAGCTTTATGATCTGTTGGTATCCATCTCAGTTCTAAACATAAGAGTTGGTGAGGTAAAGCAGAAATGTAGAAGTAACAGAGGAAAACACTAGGCTGATGGTGTAATTTCACAAAAGATTCCTCTGAGTTAGAAACTTCTTGATGCCCCATGAGAGTGTGAGCTCAATCTTTCATGGCCTTGAATCTTTCAGGGCTGCCAAGGACAGGTTAAGCCTATGTCTAAACAGATTACAGAATGAAATGTACCAGGAAAACTGAAAGGGAGGAAATATTTATTGGCAATGTCAATCATTATAGTGTTCATATATAGTAAATAACTCTTTATGTTCAGTTGGTAATGCTTGGGTGGGAGAAAGAGTTGGGAGGGGTGGAAATAAGAGAGGCAAGACAGAACTTGCTTGCGGGGGTAGTCAAGAACCCACACTCTACGTATCACTTGGGACTTGTCAGAAATGTCAGAAACCTTAGGCACCACCCAAACATACCAAGTCAGAATGTGCATTTTAACAAGATCCTCAGGTGATCCACACACACATTACTGTTGGAGAGGCACTGGGTTGGAAGATGCTTACCTTTAACCTCATCTATCACTGCCCTTTGCTTTAAAGACCTTACAACCCATTATAACCTTGTTGAAATAAGCCCCCTTTGGGCCAAAATTTGAAACTAATGGACAATTTATAATTAAAAAATCCAACAACTTTTTGAGGGTTTTTTTTGTAATTTTTGAAGTATTAAAAAAGAAAGGCCTAGAGAGCTTAGGGAAAAAAAAATATATCCAACGTGTGTGTGTGTGTACACTGTGTGTACGCTCCCAATCTACCTTAAGAAATAATCTGATTCGGTTCCTTTTTCCTTTAAGAATTTAAATTTTAAGTCACTTCCAGTGGAACTTATAAAGAAATTAGTACATTTAAATTCTTGATTTTAATATATTTAATTGCATAAGATGTGTCAAGCACAGAACCTTAAAGATAATAATTTTTTTTTTCAGATGTTCATTCTGCTCTCTGGAAGTCAGGGCAGCAATGGGAACCAGTTGGTGAAGTACAGTTTTACTTTCTTTACTACCTTAGGGAGCAATGACAACCTGGGCCCTTAGTCCTGGAAAAACCATGTAAGTTCACACTGAGCTCAGCTGTAAGTGTGTCCTTTGTCAGACACTGTACCATTCTAAAAACTTAATATCCCTTTGAGAGCACAAATGTCGCATTCTCCCTCCTATGAATGTAAATCTATTGTCTAAAATTTATCATAAAGAGGTAATTTAATAATATCGGAAGGATCTTACTATTTAGGCTTTACACATTTGATAACCTGTCGCTCTATAAATCCTTTCTCCAACAATACACTCGAGAATGACAGCCTCTGGGTAGTCACCCAGTTATAAAGACATGAGGGAGCCAATGTGACAAAGTGAAAACAGTATTATACTTGGCCAGAATACACTAAATTCAAATCCCAGCTTTACCATCTGTGGGAAATAGGGACTCTCTTTAAGCCTCAGTATCTTCATACATAAAATGGAAATACTGCTGTCCACATTATATATATGCAAATATAACGAAGAGAGTGACAGATATGAAATGTAAAATAATAGTACTAGACAGGAGATACTTAAATAAATGTGACCTTTGTTCTTCCCTTAGTCTGGAAGTGGATTAAAAGAAATTTTTTTCTGCCAAAGCCCATGAATGCTATGAATCAGGTAAGGTTGGCTTTTAGTGCCTCTGAAATTCCTACCGGTATCAAGGATCTTTCTGCTCTTTCTAGCTTCTAGTTCTAGGAGACCACTGAAGAAATTCATCTGTACAAAATGCTCCTAACACAATAACTGATTCAATACTTTCTTCTTAAAACTCTATAGCTATAAGGCGACTGAGTTCTAGCATTTTGAATGCCTTTGATATTTTCCTTTGATGATAACTGATCTTCTTTTTTATAATACTCTCATCCGGAAGCATCCAGTACTTTTCCCATTTTATTTGAAGTACTAACAATGTCAACACATATAGTTAATGTTCATTATGTGAGGCCACTCAACATCTGTGATCACCCTCTCTATAAATATATTTAGTAGTTAGCTGCAATGTGGATCCCACCTTCCCAAGTAAGACAGAAGCCAGAAATTCTCTCTTCTTCTGACTTTCTCTTAGCCGAGATTCCAGCACACAGCTCACATTCCACCAATCGGATGCAACCTCAAGGGAATGGAAGCCAGAAGTAAGCCTAAGAGGGAAGCAGCAGGGTCCAAGAGAATCATCCAAGGAATGCGAATCTGCTTGGTTCCTTGTGGGTGATGGTGGCAGAACTCGGGACTTTAGAAGCTGCTGACTCCCAGGGAGAGCCAAATAGATGGTCGTGTATTATCTCTGACTATAAAGAGTGCTTTCAAGCCCAAGAGTGAAAGTGTGGGCTGCAGAATACTCTTTCATAAATCCTGTTCCTGCTTCAACTGGCAAAAGCATATTCTTTAGTTTACAACTAAAAAGTGTGACCAATACATGGAGACAAGTTTAGGAGCAGATGTATTTTCAGCAGTTTTGCTTTTAATACAATCGTTATAGGCCTTCATTCTAGCTTCAAAATTTCCACTATTTGTTGATAACTGGCTATATGTTCTATGCTTGCCTTCAGAAATTCCTATTTATACTAACATTTATTTATACAAAACCAAGTAAAACTATATATATGCATAAATCCTAAATATAACTACATACACATATACAGCATATAATTATATATACTTATTTACAGATATACAAATAAAACTACATATACATACTATATACCCACCACATGTATACTTATATGTATATATACATACCTGTATACTATATATAATTATACTAACAATATGTAATTATTAGTGTGTATATAATAGTCTCATTTTATCCTCCGATCATTTATCCTTTCAGTCATCATTCTGATGTCTTTAGTACTTTACATTGAATTCTGAGAAGAGATCTATAACTTCTATTTAAATTTTCAGTCTCTCAATTTTGCTCTGCCTCCACTGTAATTATAAGCTCAGAAATCCTATTGATCTCTTTGGAATATTTTCTAATGTCATATCGTTCCTCTTCCAAACTACCTATTTCATTTTCCCAGATGTATTCTGTGTCAGAGCTAGGTTAGGATACACTGTTGTAATAGAAACATATCCTAAACCTCAGTGAATCAGGACAATAAGGTTTATTTCTCGCTTCCTTACTCAGCGAAGGTGAGTAGGGAGGTCTGTCCACCTTTGGTAACATCAGGATCTATTTTCACAATTTCCAAGTTAGAAAAGGGGACAAGTACTGATTCTTACAGCTTTGGCTCAGAAGTGACATACATCGGGACGCCTGGGTGGCTCAGTTGGTTAAGCGGCTGCCTTCGGCTCAGGTCATGATCCCAGCATCCTGGGATTGAGTCCCACATCGGGCTCCTTGCTCGGCAGGGAGCCTGCTTCTCTCTCTGCCTCTGCCTCTCTGTCTGCCTGTGCTCACTCTCTCTGTCAAATAAATAAATAAAATCTTTAAAAAAAAAAAAAAAGAAGTGACATACATCATGTTCACGCATATTTCACAATCCAACTAAGAACCATGAAGTTCTTCAACTTGGAGGAAGGCAGGAAAGTACAATCCTATTATGTGTGTTGAAGGTGGAAGGCCAACATATTTGGTGAACAGCACTGATGCTTCCACACCACATAGTGTTCTTGTGAATCACCTTCATAACAGGAATTATTCTAAGTGGCTCTTAGGTTTTAACATAAATCTCACTGTACAAACAAGGGCTCCTTACTTGGATACACCTGATTTGTCATTCTTATCTGAACTGCCAATTTGAAATCCAGTATTTCCAAACTTTCTATGTGCTGATTCTACAGAGAAAGATCATTATCCACGACTGAGAGTTGAAATGGGTCTGTTAGAAATTTCTCAAATTTTAAGCCTCTTGAAGGTCACAGTAAGATAAAATTTGTCCCTTGATAGATAGCCCCAGGAACTTACCTCTTCCAGTCTGGTATCATTTAGGTGGAATGACCCCCCCCTTTTATTTTTGGTGATGAATAGTTTTTCCTCATTGATAGATTCTTTGGGTCATTTCTTTGGGAAGTAGCCAAGGAAAGGGAAGTCAACTGTTTATGTTCAAACCATTTCTTGAACTATGATATTTCCTAAGTTGCTGATTTTGGATATGAGGGTAGCCATTAATCCAGCTAACCTAGACACAACCAGGGAGACATCTATTCTTTCCCTCATACTCTTTACCTCACCAAGCCCTGCCAATTTTATATCCTAAGTATCTTGCAAAAGAAGAGAGCTCTGAGGGAAGACTATCAAAGTCAATTTCTAATAATTTGGTATCCCCAGAGGAAATTACATGTAATAATAAATAAGCAAGATCTTGGCAGCTAAGGATTTTGATGAGGTTGCTTTCAAGGCAAAACAAGTAACCTTTCTTACTCCTTTCAGCAAAGTCCTCAATGCTCTTGGTGAATAAGGAAAGAGGTTGGTGTTCAACTTGTACAATAAGTGCTCAAGAAATACCTGAATTTAATAAAGTTGAGAAACAGAAAAACTAAGTGAAAACGTTCATGGGGGCTGCCACCAAGTGGAATAGGATATAGCCAGGCTGCTGTGGTCATAATGGCAGTCAGTATTAGGAAAGCGCTGACTGACTACACATTAATGAGGAATGCAGACCACAGAAAGCTAGAAAGAAGGTTCTGAAAAATAAACCCTGAAGATTTCCACATTGCCAATGTATAACAAAAAATTTCCACTGGTTTCTAGCACTATGGTAACTAAGAAAAAGTTGGAAGTGATATATTCGACAAGGACCTTTTTTGTATCTTTCTCATAATGGGTTTTCATTGGTAGACCTTGAATTTCAGATACTGATTTAATATGTAGCAAAACACCTTGTTGAGGAAAGTATCTATTAAGATTAAGATGCATTAGCCTGTAGAAACTTGTGCATATCCATCCTTGTAAATGGTTTACTGTGACTAAAAGCAGTGTTTTATTCATGAAGAAGAGAGAGTCCTCTCCCTATAACAGCACCTAAGCCAGTCATGCAAATTAAGGTATCTTTTTAAAAATTATCCTTGCATTGAAGGTTCATGAGATTGGCTATAATTTACTTTTTAAAAGATTTTATTTATTTCTTTGAGAGAGATAGAGAGCACAAGAGAGAGAGTGTGAGAAAGAGTGAGACAAGAAGGGGGGTAGGGCAGAAGGAGAGGATGAAGCAGACTCCCCACTGAGCAGGGAGCCTGATACAGGGCTCAGTCCCAGGACCCTGAGATCAAGACCTGAGCTGAAGGCAGATACTTAATAACTAAGACACCCAGGCGCCCCTCACTACAGTTCATTTTATAAATATACCAATAGTTGATTGAATGCTGGTTTCTCTTTGTAGATATCAGCTTTAGGAATGCAAAAGTTTAAATGTGGAGTGAGCACATTCAACTGAAACCTCACAGTATACTTCCCTCTCAAACAGACTTTGAATTTCTTATTTAAAACTTATAAAAAGCTGGGGTGCCTGGGTGGCTCAGTTGGTTAAGCGTCTGCCTTTGGCTCAGGTTACAATCCCAGGCTCCTGGGATCGAGCCCCACATCGATCTCCCTGGTCTGTTGGGAGTCTGTTTCTCCATCTCCCTGCTGCTCCCCTTGCTTGTTCTCTCTCTCTCTCTGTTAATCAAACAAATAAATAAAATCTTAAAAAAAACATAAAAAGCTAAGTAGGAATCCATGTGGTTATAGAAGGACAACACAAAAGATGCTTGTGGTATTGGAAATCGTCTGTACTCTGACTAGGGTGATGAATACACAAACCTATATAGGTGTGATAAAAAAACACAGAACTCAATACACACACACACACACACACACACACACACACACAGGTATGAGTAGAACTGGGGAAACACAATGAAACCAGTGGATTGTATCACTATCAATATCCTGCTTTTGATATTGCACTGTCATTTTACAATATATCACCATTGGGGAAACTGAATAAATGGTACAGGGGATCTTTCTGTATTATTTCTTACAACTGCATATAAATCTAAAAGGATCTCAAAAAGTAAACAAAACTACTTTTCTTGAAAAGTAGTGTTAAAGCCATTGAACTGTGAAGCCATTCTTCTGGTATTTTTCTTCCCTTGTAAGAATAATCTACATAATTACAAACCTATTCCTAGAGCCAAACACAGAGCCCATAGTGTAGATGTCAGCTTGTGAAGCATTTAGGTGAAGATTTAATCGAGTGAAATTCACATAAGAGAATGGGAGAAGGGGTATACATATTGCTAACAGAACAAATAGTGTTTTTAAAAGAACTATACAAATCATTTGAGTTTCTTAAAACCACTCTCCTTTAATCTAAAACACCACTCACGGATGCACTAACTTTCTTTTTATATTCACAACAAAAATTGTTGATCTAACTTTTAATTGTTTTGTTATTATAATAATCAGGCTTCAGACTATCCTTCTGAAAATAGAAGTACTAAAAGGTCTACAAAGATACATTGTTTCCATACATACCAACAATGTTAAATACAGCACCATTTTGAGACTTTGCTAGCCCTTAGGTATATTTGTACTTGACAATTCTCTCTACCACCAAACATAATGAAGTGCATTCCCATGCCATATTCAATATAATTAATATAAAACACAAATACTGAAATGCAGGTGACCAATCAACATATTTGTTTTAGACCTTTAAACAGTTATTAATTTTAATTTTTCAATTTTTTGTATTTTATAGACATTTTTGAAAGGAAAGGAAAATGGTTCTCAGTAATTTTCAGAGTCCTGAACGCTTACATCCCCTACATACTGTGCACATAAACTGTAACGAATAAAATACTCCTGACCGACATTAGTGTGGTAAAACAGCATAACTCACCTCAAAATGTGGAATTAGGCAGTACGACAGGGGACTTAGTCTACCTAATTCCTTTCCCAGAGCTACAGTGTTGGTGTTCTAAAGGCACAGGGGCAAAACTCACCTGAGCATGTGCGCAGCACTGAAGACCACATCAAACTCTGTGCTGTCCAGTTCAGCGGCTTTCTTCGCCATCTCAGCTGCTTCCGTGAGGCGAGCTTCCTCCAGAAGAAACTGACCTGCAAAGTATAAAACCAAGTGGGCTTCAACTTGGAAACTACCGCTCTAATCCCGTGAAACAAATAAAGTCACTACAGAGAAAAAAAGAGTGGTAAACATGATTTGAAGCTAAGATTTATGTGTGCTGCTCATCTACACCTTGTTACTTGGTCCTGTTTTCTATGCCATGACGTTCATTGCAGGACATCTCAATGCATCTGTCTGGTATATTCACAAAGTTGTTTGTTTGTTTGTCTCCCTTAAAAAACAAATCCTGTATAGACTATTGAACCAAGAAATAAAATGGATACAGCTGAAGATATATTACAATTAAGAGTTGAATTGATTTTCATTATTGGTCATTTAAAACAGCTTCTGTCTCTGATCCATATGAACAGACAAGGCTATCTACATTGAGATGTATAAACTTCTTATACTTAAGCAGCACTAAAATTATTCAAAGAACATATAAAGGTCCACGAGCATTTATTTACTCTTAATTAGACTGACTAATAAACATGGAGCAAATATTAACACTATTAACACGTTCACATTTTTGAGATTACTTGCCGGTCAGCTTTGCAAGGTTAGAATTATTCCACACAGAGCCATATTACTCTTTAAAACTATACCTCAAGAACTGGTATGTAGTGCTATCCCAAAACCCCATAAAGACAAAAAAAAAAAAAGAAAAAGAAAAAAGAATTTGGTCCAAGTTTTGGGGTGCCAGGGTGGCTCAGTGGGTAAAGGCTCTGCCTTCAGCTCAGGTTATGATCCCAGGGTCGTGGGAT
>ML109511.1:0-46066 GCA_003697995.1 Taxidea taxus jeffersonii | reverse complement strand
AAAAAAAAAAATCAAACAAAATTCCATACATCACACAAAGCTCAGCACTGTATTGTAGTTACTACAGGCAAAGGAAATGAAAACAAAAAAAAACTACTGGGACTACACCAAAATGAAAAGCTTTTGCACAGCAAAGGAAACCATCAATGAAACAAGAAGGCAACCTACTAAATGGGTGAAGATATTTGCAAATGATCTCTCAGGTAAGGGGTTAATATCCAAGACATAAAAAGAAATCATACAGGGGCCTCTGGCTGGTTTAATCAGTGGAGTCTACGACTCTTGATCTTGGGTTACTAGTTCAAGCCACTTGCTGGGTGTAGAGATTACTTAAAAATAAAATCTTAAAAAGAAAAAAGAAGAACTCATACAACTCATCACCAAAAAACCACAAACCATCTAATTAATAAATGGGCAGAAGACCTGAAAAGACATTTTTCTGAAGACATCCAGATGGCCAGTGGTCACAGAGAAAGATGCTCAACATCACTCATCAACAGTGAAATGCAAATCAAAACTATGAGATACCACCTCACACCGGTCAGAATGGCTAGCATAAAAAGACAAGAAATAACAAGTGTTTGCAAGGATGTGAAGAAAAGGGGATCTTCAGGCACTGTTGGTGGGAATGTAAACTGGCACAGCCACTGTGGAAAATAGTATGGTGGTTCCTTGAAAAATTAAATATACTTACTTTTAAGTATATTTTCTTAAGTGTTCTTTTTTTTTTTAAGATTTTATTTATTGATTTGACACAGAGAGAGATCACAAGTAGGCAGAGAGCCAGGCAGAGAGGGGGAAGCAGGCCCCCCGCCAAGGGGCTCAATCCCAGGACCCCGAGATCATGACCTGAGCCAAAGGCAGAGACTTAACCCACTGAGCCTTCTTAAGTGTTTCAATGCCTACTAACTTTACACAAACACACCTACACAGTTTGAAACAGAGCTTTTCTAGCTTTCTAGCATTTCAAGTTAGATCTTTTCAAAAGCATTTCATTTTTTGTATTTCTAATAATGTTCCTTTCTGTCTTTCAATAACCAACCTCCCTGAATAGAATCTTCTGCTTCAGAATTATAATGAATTTTGCTCTATAGGGGTATCATTATAACAAATTTGTAATATATTAACTGCTGTGATCCAAAAAAGGGGGCATTTACTAGCTACATGCTTCTGAAACATATATATAGCTTTTTGTCTTAATATAGATCCACAGCATTAGAAAAATTAAAGAACTTGAGTGTTATAAAACTTAAAATAATCTTTAAAAGAAAAATAAGCACCGCTAGATGGCAATATCTAATTCTCTCATTACACACCATACACATGAGAATAAAAGCTTAATTTTTGTCGAAGTCAGTGACATTTTATAGTGAACTAGTTGACCAGTCACCCATACTTACAACATATTCAGCTTTAAATAAGTGATATAGGACTTACCAAATATTCTTCTGTGCCATACAGAGAAACAAACTGCTCATCATCTTCTAATTCTCTAGCTGCACCAAAATCTGTGAGTTTGTACACAGACTGTCCATCTTCCCCTATAACACGCATGATATTCCCTGGCTTGATATCACGGTGCACTATGCCATTCTCTCGGAGATGATTCATTCCACCGACTTGATAAAATAAAACAAAGGAAATCATAATGTAGGCATCTATGTACATGTGTATGCACATCAAATTCATCCACATCATTCAGTATGTTTTTCCATAAGTTGGTCTAAAATCATTTTTACCAAAGATATAATAGATGGTGTTTACATTTTATATCTCATGTCTGAGTAATAGAGTTTAAGAATAAGGATCAATATGGTTTAGGGAAGAGTCCAATCTCTCTTAATTAAATAATATTAAGAAATGGAACAAAATGGTCTTCAGCATAAAGACTTCCTGAATTACTTCTGGTTATATACATGGGAGTGATATAACTAAACTTAAGAATAATGATTCCTGAGAAATTGCCAATCTTTCACCACAGTTTCATATTTCTTTAGCTTGGAAAAAAATTCCATAAAATAGTAAACTGGACTCAATACATAAAACAGTAAAAAAGTAACTGAGGCAAAGTGTCAGACTAGCTTCCATAAGAATATATTTCTTACATGATTTCTTACATGCTTAAATCTATTCTTCAGAGGTCATTTTCCTTTTTTTCTTTCTTTTAAGGGTAAAGGTGCTACATTGCTGAAATTAATCTGTTTTGGCTAACTGACAAACAGTGCCACTGAACACTAGTTTGAATCATTTGACAGCTGATAGATGAATGTCCAAATATTACAAAAATAAGCTTAGGGGTATCACACTCAATTATGAAAATTCAGGGCTACCTGTACACTTAGAAAGTCATCAATTATCTATAACTTCTACTTGGTTAAACAGGCTGTAGCATATATTGTTTTTCTCTCATCTTATCCTCACCTAAAGGGTCTCCACACTGCTTCCACTACCAAGTTCAAGAATTCCCACTAACCTTATGTCTTCTTTATCACTGGACTTTTCCCATTCCTCAAATACTGATTCACTTCTCGTCAAGAAGATATTATTCACTTTGGCTGCCATTTTTTTTTTTTTTTTAAATAGCTTTGAGATAAAATTCATGTATCATAAAATTCAGCCTTTTAAAGTATACAACTGGGGACGCCTGGGTGGCTCAGTTGGTTAAGCAGCTGCCTTCGGCTCAGGTCATGATCCCAGCGTCCTGGGATCAAGTCCCACATCGGGCTCCTTGCTCGGCAGGGAGCCTGCTTCTCCCTCTGCCTGCCACTCTGTCTGCCTGTGCTCGCGCTCTCTCTAACAAATAAATAAATAAAATATTTAAAAAAATAAAATAAAAAAAATAAAGTATACAACTGAGTAGTTTTTAGAAGAGTCAAAGTGTACAACCATCACCACTATTTTCAGGACATTTTCATTATGCCAAAAAGGAACCCCATACCCATTAGCAGTCACTCCTCACACCTGCTATCCCCTCAAACCCCTGGAAGTGACTAATCTGCTTTCTGTTTCTATGGATTTGCCTATTCTGGACATTTCATATGAACAAAATCATAAATATTGTGACCTTTGTGTCTGGAAGGCAGCTATGCTCACCACTATACCACCAACGCTGACCTTTGTGTCTGGTTTCCTTCACTTAGCATCACTTTTCAAGGTGTATCCATTTTATAGCATGTATCACTACCTTCTCTCTCTTTTTTTAAGCTCTAGGCCCAACTCATGACCCCAAAATCAAGAGTCACATGCTTCACCAACTGAGCGAGTCAAGTGCCCCATTTTTCTTTTTCATGAACGAGTAATATGTCATTGCATGGATAATGGACATTTTATTTATACATCAGTTGATGGATACTTGAACAACTTCCATTTTTGGCTATTAGGAATACTGGTATATGAGTTTTTGTGTGGATAGGTTTTTAATTCTTGTAGGCAAATACCTAGCAATGGAATTGCTAAGTCACCTGGTAATTCTATGTTTAATCTTTTGAGGAACTGCTAGACTGTTTTCCCAAGTGGCTGTACCATTTTATGATCCCACCACCTATATATTTGGGTCCAACTTCTTCACATCCTTGCCAGCACCTGTTTTTGTTGTCTTATTTTAGAAAAATTAATTAATTAATTAAGAGAGAACATTCATGAGTAGAGGGAGGGGCAGAGGGAGAGGACCTTAAGTGGACTCCCTGCTGAGTGAGGAGCCCAAGACCAGGCTTACTCTCATGACCCTGAGATCATCATCTGAGCTGAAACCAAGGGCTGGACACTCAATGGAATGAGTCACCCGGGTGCCCATTTTATCTTTTTGATTTGGCCATGCTAGTGCATATGAAGTGGTATCATTTTGTAGTTTTGATTTACATTTCCCTAATGATTAATAATCTTGATTATCTTTTTATGTTCTCATTGGCCATATATGTTCATCTTCTTTGGAGAAATGTTTATCATTTTTATTTATTCATTTTTTCCTTTTGCCCATTTTTAAACTGGGTTATTTGTCTTTTGAGTAAGTTGTTTGGATCAAAATTCCTTATCGTGGGACGCCTGGGTGGCTCAGTTGGTTAGGCAGCTGCCTTCGGCTCAGGTCATGATCTCAGCGTCCTGGGTTGGAGTCCCACATCAGGCTCCTTGCTCAGCAGTGAGCCTGCTTCTCCCTCTGCCTCTGCCTGCCTCTCTGTCTGCCTGTGCTCGCTCCTGCGCTCTCTCTGACAAATAAATAAATTTTAAAAAAATCTTAAAAAAAAAAATTCCTTATCGTATATGTGATTTGTAAATAACTTCTCTCATTCTGTGGGTTGTCTTTTCACTTACTTAATACTGTCCTCTGAAACACAAATGTTTTTAATATTGATGAAGTCCAGCTTACCTGTTTTTTCTTTCTGTATGTACACTCTTGGTGTTGTATCTAAGAAAGTACTGGATAAATATCTTTCGTTTTGAATATAAAAATAATATATTTAAAATTCTTATGTCATTACGGGCACCTAGGTGTCTCGGTTAAGGGTTAGACTTGATTACGGCTTGGGTCTTGATCTTGGGGTCATGAGTTCAAGCTCCGTGTTGGGCTCCATGCTGAGTCTGGAGCCTACTTAAAAAAAAAAAAAAATTCTTGGGGCACATGGGTGGCTCAGCTGATTAATAATCTGCCTTTGGCTCAGGTCATGATCCCAGGGTCCTGGGACTGAGCCCCGTATCAGGCTCCCTGCTCAGTGGAGAGTCTGCTCCCCACCCCCGCTCCTCCCACCACTTGAGCTCTCTTTTGGTCTCTCAAATAAAATCTTTTTTTTTTTTTTTAATATTTTTTTAAATCTTTATTTATTTGTTATAGAGAGAGAGAGAGCAAGCACAGGCAGACAGAGAGGCAGGCAGAGGCAGAGGCAGAGGGAGAAGCAGGCTCCCTGCCGAGCAAGGAGCCCGATGTGGGACTCGATCCCAGGACGCTGGGATCATGACCTGAGCCGAAGGCAGCCGCTTAACCAACTGAGCCACCCAGGCGTCCCTCTCAAATAAAATCTTAAAAAACCCTTATGTCATTAAATTATATACACATAACTATAAAATCACACATATATCTATATACATATATATTTATAAAATCATATAAACAAACGTACCCACATCTCGCAAAACAATTAAAAATTCAGACTCTGGTAGTCCATAGGCATTAGATGGCTCTTCTAAAACAGTATATAAACTTCCACAGGGACAAAATTCCATAATAAGTACTTTATGTCTTGTTGTTGTCTGGAAAAAAAAAATCACTGATTGGGACTCAATATAAAAGTTTTTATAATAGGCTAGTACTTACCTGATTTCACTTAAATGTAGAATATACTACAATAATGAATGCACTGTGAATTACTTTACCTGGGATTTGTTAACTACATATTGACTATACTCATATAATGATTAACAGCTTCTAAATTCCTATTGGATTTGTTTTTGAAAGATGATCAAACCACAATGAAAGCTGGCTAAATCTGAAATAGAAAAAAATCACTGCTACACTATTATAATGGTTCTTTAAAAATTACTTTAATTTCTGGGGCGCCTGGGTGGCTCAGTGGGTTAAAGCCTCTGCCTTCAGCTCAGGTCATGATCCCAGAGTCCTGGGATCCAACCCCACATTGGGCTTTCTGCTCAGTGGGGAGCCTGCTTCCTCCCCTCTCTCCACCTGCCTCTCTGCCTGCTTGTGATCTCTGTCTGTCAAACAAATAAAATCTTTAAAAAAAATACTTTAATTTCTAATACATAATAGTACATTTAGGACATTAATGTTCGAACAGATATCTTAAAACACTTGAAATTCTTCTCATGACAAGTACTCCCACTTCAGGGAATGGAGTACTAGTCTTAAAAATAAATAGATGGCAGAAGAGCCTAGTGGTCCCCCTAGTTTGACCCTGCTGATTTGCATTTGAGCTGCTGATTTGTTTCAAACCTTTTAATACATCACCAATTTAATAACGGCTTTATAGGGAAAAAGAAATACTACCAAATTACATATATACACTGATCATAAGATACATTCCCATTTCAGGAACTTGAAAATGTGATTATGAGTCTTAAAATCCAGTATTCATCTCCAATTTTTTTTGTAGTTATTTCCAATTTTTCTTATCCTTCCTTCCTTTTATAATTTTTCCTGTATATCCCCAAAACACTTTCATTGTTTTTTAGATGTTATTTATATATTTATTTATTTGACAGAGAGAAAGAGAAACAGCAAGAGAGGGAATACAAGTAGGGGGAGTGGAAGAGGGAGAAGGCTTCCTGCTGAGCAGGGAGCCCAACGTGGGGCTCCATCCCAGGACCCTGGAATCATGACCTGAGCCAAAGGCAGATGCTTAACGACTGAGCCACCAGGCGCCCCAGGATTTTATTTATTTATATGAGAGAGAGACAGCATGAGAGGAGAGAGTCAGAGGGAGAAGCAGATAGAGAGCACAAGAGGGGGTAAGGTCAAAGGGAGAAGCAGACTTCCTACTGAGCAGGGAGCTGGGAACCCAATATGGGTTCCCATATCCCATCCTGGGCCTCCAGGAGCATGACCTGAGCCGAAGGCAGTCACTTAAACAGCTGAGCTACTCAGGTGCCCCCCCAAACTATTTTATTTATTTATTTGATGGTGTGGGGGAGACACAAGTTGGAGGGAGGCGCAGAGGGAGAAGCAGACTCCTCACTGAGCAGGGAGCCAGAACCGGGACTCGATCCCAGGACCCCGAGATTATGACCTGAGTTGAAGGCAGCCACTTAACCAACTGAGTCACCCAGGTGCCCCCTTTTATAAACTATTTTAAATTTCTCTATTATTGAGTAGTTATAGAAAGAGAGAAATAACTTTAAAAGATTGTTTTTATTCATTCATTTATTTATTTTAAGATTTTATTTATCTACTTGACAGACAGAGATCACAAGTAGGCAGAGAACCTGATGTGGGGCTCGATCCCAGGACCCTGGAACCATGACCCGAGCCGGCGGCAGAGGCTAAAAGATTGTTTCTAAATAATGAAGTAATATTGTTGAAAATTTGGGAAATGCTCATAATTCCATTACCCAGAGATAATTATGCTAATATTTTGGTGCATTTCCTTTCAGTCTATTTCTTATCTATCAAATCACATAAGAGATATACAACATGATACTGTATATTCAAGATCACACTGTGTATTTATTTTTAATCCTGTTTTTCTGACATAACATTATACATAAGCATGTTTCCAGATAATTAAAACTTTGGTAAATACCTCTTTTCATTACTGCTTAACTATTGTGTAGTGAAGAATAAATTTCACCCCGAGAGAGGTCAGGCTTTTGTTTGGCTTTGGTCAGGTGATTACTAGGCATCTGGAGTATCCTGTCTGCTAGAAGTCTTTCTCTGAATGGGGGCTTTGGCCATTAACAGCCTAATGATGTGATTTATGATGGAGGTTTTAGGATGTACATGTTCATCTCATTTTCCAAAAGAAAACAAGACTAAAGGTATTAGCCTGAACTTCTGGAAAGGGCTAAAGACTAAAGGTCAGTCATGCAGGCAGTATGTGATTGAGTCCCAACACAAACTCTAGACACCAAGGTGAGCTCAGGTGAGTTTCTGAGGCTGGCGATATTTTGTGTACACTATCATACATCAATACCAGGAGGGTACTGTAACTATGAGAAAAAGGAAGATTCATGTTTGGAATCCTCCTATAGAATCCTCCTATATTCTGTTCTATGAATTTCTTCCTTTGACTAGTTCTAATTTGCCTTCTTTTGCTAGAATAAAACTGTAAGTACAGTCCTTTCCTGAGTTCTCTGAGTCATTCAACATTCTATTTTTTTTAAAGACCTTATTTATTTTTTTAGAAAGCATGAGCATATGAGCAGGGGGCAAGGGCAGGGGAAAAAGGAGAGAACGCCAAGCAGAGTGCAAGGGCCAATGTGGGGCTCAATCCCAGGACCCTGAGATCATGACCTGAGCGGAAATCAAGAGTTGGACATTCAGGGCACTTGGGTGGCTCCGTTGTTAAGTATCTACCTTCGGCTCAGGTCATAATCCCAGGGTCCTGGGATCACGCTCTGAATCCGACTCCCTGCTCGGCAAGAAGCTGGCTTCTCCCACTTCCACTCCCCCTGCTTGTGTTCCCTCTCTCGCTGTCTCTCTCTCTGTCAAATAAATAAAACCTTAAAAAAAAAAAAGAGCTGGACACTTAACTGATTGAGCCACCCAGGCATCCTGAGTCATTCAACATTCTTGCATATTATCAAATCTGGGGACAGTCATGGGAGCCCCAAATTTGTAGCCACCCGGTCTGATGTGATGGTAGCCCTAGGGGCCTTGTGCACTTGCAGCTAGTGTTTGAAAAAACACAGTCTTCTGGGGACTGTTCTCTTTGTGCAGTATGCCAAACTCTTCTGCAGCTGTTATCAGAGATCTTGAACAAACTTGGCAGGTGGAAGGCTACATTCTTTTTGTTGTTGTTGTTAAGATTTTATTTATTTATTTGACAGAGAGAGACACAGTGAGAGAGGGAACACAAGCACAGGGAGTATGAAAGGGAGAAGCCGGCTTCCTGTCAAGCAGGGAGCCTGATGTAGGGCTCGATCCTATGACCCTGGGATCATGACCTGAGCCAAAGGCAGCCGCTGAACAACTGCACCACCCAGGCGCCCCTGGATGGCTACATTCTTAACCTCAAGGGTAACAAACTAAGTAACTATCCATCACATATTCTAACTTATTTAACCACTCTTCATCATAAACAGAGCAGTAATGAACATCTTTGTGTATAAAACTATATTCAAATTTCTGATTAGTTCCTAAGAAGTACTCACTAAAAATGAAATCACTATTATAAGGAATATAAAGTGCCAAATTATAATTTAAAAAGTGTGATTTGACCGATTACTCATTCACGTCTAAAGGAATTAAACTAAATTTCTATTTCCATTACGTCTAATTTTCCTAATGACATTTTTTTTTCCTAATGACATTCTTCTTTTCAGTTTCTTCCTAAGGTCAATTGTATCTTTCATATACTGTATTAACACCTACAGTATATACTTATATACTGTATTAATTTCTGGATTCCTAGGATTTTTATTCTCTTACAAAGCCTTCTTCGTACTGTTTGACTTGCTCCTTTTATAATTACGTCAATTTAACTTCACTTAGTTTTTATTTCTAGTAAAAATACTGGTAACCATAGCCTAGTATAAAAAATATACTGATTCCGGGGTGCCTGGGTGGCTCAGCTGGTTAAGCCACTGCTTTCAGCTCAGGTCATGATCCCGGGGTCCCAGGATGGAGTCCCACTTCGGGCTCCCAGCTCTGCGGGGAGTCTGCTTCTCCCTCTGACCTTCTCCCCTCTCGTGTTCTCTCTCACTCTCTTTCTCAAATAAATTAATAAAATCTGGGACGCCTGGGTGGCTCAGTTGGTTAAGCGGCTGCCTTCGGCTCAGGTCATGATCCCAGCGTCCTGGGATCGAGTCCCACATCGGGCTCCTTGCTCGGCGGGGAGCCTGCTTCTTCCTCTGCCTCTGCCTGCCACTCTGTCTGCCTGTGCTCGCTCCTGTGCTCTCTCTCTGACAAATAAATAAATTAAAAATAAATAAATTAATTAATTAATAAATAAAATCTTAATAAAAGAAGAAATATACTGATTCCATGATACTTTATTTCCATTATTATATCTCTTCAAGAATCTTTTAGGACACACACACACACACACACAAAAGAATCTTTGAGGACAGGATATTTGGTTATATGAGCTCTAATTTTCATCATTTAAAAAACTTCATTGTGGGACACCTGGGTGGCTCAGTTGGTTAAGCGGCTGCCTTTGGCTCAGGTCATGATCCCAGCATCCTGGGATCGAGTCCCACATCGGGCTCCTTGCTCGTCAGGGAGCCTGCTTCTCCCTCTGCCTCTGCCTGCCACTCTGTCTGCCTGTGCTTGCTCTCTCTCTCTCTAACAAATAAATAAATAAAATCTTTAAAAAAAACCCAACTTCATTGTTTATAAAACAATTTTTTATATTAGGTCATTTCTCCTGGATTGCAATAATTATAATAAGTAAGATAAGATTAACTAAAGCTTGACTACTTACCTCCTCTTCAATAGCAAATAATTTGACAATATTTTTGTGATTGAGTTTTTTTAACACTTCAAATTCTCTCATTTGAACATCCACTGGACGAAGGAAGCTTATGTTATTAAATACTTTGATAGCAAATAAGTCACCAGTTTTCTAAAAAAAAGAGAAAGATTTTATTTATCTATAGTATTATAAAGAAGATTAAAAGGTACCATTAGAACTACCTATAGCAATTTATTTATCTTACAGAACACCCAAATATGTGTTAAGCATAGGTAACTGTACTAGAGCTCTTGATTTTTTTAAAAGCTAAAATCAATTAGTCAGCTGCTCCAAATTTCTCTCAAATTGTATGCTTTGAAATGAAGTAAAGGCTTTCTTTCAAATTAAAAAGTTTCCGGGGCGGGGGGGCACCTGGGTGGCTCAGTGGGTTAAAGCCGCTGCCTTTGGCTCGGGTCATGATCCCAGGGTCCTGGGATGGAGCCCTGCATCTGGCTTTCTGCTCAGCAGGGAGCCTGCTTCCCTTCCTCTCTCTCTCTGCCTGCCTCTCTGCCTGCTTGTGATCTCTGTCAAATAAATAAATAAAATCTAAAAAAAATAAAAAATAAAAAAAATAAAAAGCTTCCAGGGGTGCCTGGCTGGCTTAGTCAGTAAACCATGCAACTGTTGATCTCAGGGTCTTGAGTTCAAGCTCCACACTGGACCTACAGCCTACTTAAAAATAAATACATAGCCTGCCTCTCTGTCTGCCTGTGCTTGCGTGCACGCTCTCTAACTAATAAATAAATAAAAGCTTAAAAAAAAATAAAAAAAATAAACAAATACATAAAAGTTAAAAAAAAAGCTTCCATTATGATTATATCTGGTAAAGACAGTCACATATAAGAAGAGCTCTAGTAGGGGCGCCTGCGTGGCTCAATGGGTTAAGCCTCTGCCTTCGGCTCGGGTCATGATCTCAGGGTCCTGGGATCAAGCCCCACGTCGGGCTCTCTGCTCAGCGGTGAGCCTGCTTCCTCCCCGCCTCTCTTTCTGCCTGCCTCTCTGCCTACTTATGTATGATCTCTCTCTGTCAAATAAATAAATAAAATCTTAAAAAAAAAAAAAAAGAAGAGCTCTAGTAATATCAAATGTGAAAGTATATTTTAGATAGGAAAGTAGTATTTTAGAAGGGTTTCTCCGTGGCTTAATAATTTAAATAAAACAGGAAAAGAGAGATTGAAAACTATACTCCATATACAAAATTTCATTAAGAAGCTCAAAGTAGGGATGCATGGATGGCTCATTTGGTTAAGCATCTGCCTTTGGATCAGGTCATGATCCCAGGGTCCTGGGATCCAGTCCCGCATCGGGTTCCCTGCTCAGTGCTTCTCCCTCTACTTGTTCTGCCTACAGCTCTCCCTGCTCATGGTCTCTTTCCCTCTGACAAATAAAATCTTAAAAAAATAATAAAAAAAAAAGCTCAAAGTAATGAAATTAACCGTTAAGAAATATTCTAGAGCACCTGGGTGGCTCAGTAGTTAAGTGCCCTACTCTTGGTTTCAGCTCAAGTCACGATGTCATGGGTCAGAGAATTAAGCCCTGAATCAGGCTCCACGCTCAGTGGGGAGTCTGCTTGAAGACTCTCTCTCTGCCCTTCCCCCCAATTGCATATATGTGCACTCTCTCTCTCAAAATAAATAAACAAAATCTTTAAAAAAAGAAAAGGGTCAAGGGTCAAGGAAAAGAAAAATGGGTGCTTGGGTGGCTCATTCAGTTAAGCCTCTGCCTTTGACTCAGATGGTCCCAAGGTCCTGGGATCGAGACCCATGTTGGGCTCCATGCTCAGTGAGGAGCCTGCTTCTTCCTTTTCCTTGACCCTTCCCCCTGTGCATGTTTCTCTCTCTTCCCCCTCTCTGTCAGAGAATAAATAAAATCTTAAAAAAAAACAAACCCAAAAAAACAAAAACACCACTCCCTACCTGTAACTGTGTGTGTGTGCAGATGTGCGCATGGAAGTAGGAGCTGGAGTTGGCCTATCCTCATTGGATTGCATCACTGCTGCCTTGGAGATCTTTCTACAACTTCACCTAGATGACTAGAGCAGATTGTTTCTTTTTTTTTTTCTTTTTAAAGATTTTATTTATTTACTTGACAGAGAGAGGCACAGCAAGAGAGGGAACACATGCAGGAGGAGTAGGAGAAAGAGAAGCAGGCTTCTTGCTGAGCAGGGAGCCCGATGCAGGGCTCAATCCCAGGACCCTAGGATCATGACCTGAGCCAAAGGCAGATGCTTAACCACTGAACCACCCAGGAGCCCCAAGATTGTTTCTGTATAGAGCCTTCTCTTAGAGGATCAAAGACATTTCCTTTTCTCTATGGATGTACCTGCAGCACCCTACTCTCACTCTCTCATGGAATACTGAAGTAGATTGCAAAGAAAATTACAATGCACAACTGTAGCTGGGAGGTACACTTAGAGGTGCAAATGCATGCTTAATTTCAGGTAAACATTACCTTCTTATATTCTTCATATTAATTTTACTTTAAGGCTCTCTTCCAGACCCTCCCACCTCCTCCCAGTCATTCTAAGTGGCAAGCCTCTTCTTGGTGGTCAGTCTAGGTTCTTTGAATTTAATCTTACTTTTCCCATAATCCAAGGTTGAACTTCCCTGGAGCAAGTGGAAAGATCATTTCCTCTTTGACTTTGGGGTTTAAGCACCACCTGCCTAAAGATATTTCATGGCTGCCTGTCTGTCAGGATCTCCGTGCTATGCCTATTTTGATGCCCTCTCCATAGCTTTCCACACAGATTCACTGCTCATAGCCACGATCACCTCAGAAATTCACAATCTTTTTCTCAGAATCTCATGATCTTTTTTCTTAAAACCATTTAACTGCTTCACAACCTCTCATGAAGATCACTATTTGAGACCACAATCTATGTGACGTGATCACACCTCCCTCACTCTTGCTTACCACCCATTTTCAGACAATATGAAAATAACAACCAAACCACAGTTTAATTACACTGTTTTCCTATTTGTTCAACCAGAGTAAGAACACTGATAAATCTATACCAGCCAACATATACCACCAAGATTTCTCTTGAGGATACTTATTTTCAACTTAATCTAAAATTAGGAGAATCCTAACAGAGGAGCAACTGGGGAAAATAATAATATTGCAAAATGCCCACTGTGATCAAGGCTAGCATTTTCCAAGCTTTTGTAGTCCACATCATACCTGTGAGATTACTGGCATATGTTTGGGAATGTACTGTTTTTCCTTTATTCAACTGCACAGTCACCTGTCATTCACTGTCCCTAAGTCAAAGCACAGAGGAGGAATATTTAAAGGATCTACATGTAGTTGGGACCTACATATAGCCGACCCTCGAACAATGAGGGTTAGGGGTGCTGACCCTCTGTGCAGTCAAAAATCCATATTTACCTTTGACTCTCCAAATACTTAACTACCAATAGCTTATTGCTGCAGCCTTACCGAGAATATAAACAACTGATTAATGTATATTTTGTATGTTACATGTATCCTTACAATAAAACCAGAAAAGAAAATGTTATTAAGAAATCATAAGGAGGGACGCCTGGGTGGCTCAGTTGGTTAAGCAGCTGCCTTCGGCTCAGGTCATGATCCCAGCGTCCTGGGATCGAGTCCTACATCGGGCTCCTTGCTCAGCAGGGAACCTGCTTCTCCCTCTGCCTCTGCCTGCCACTCTGCCTGTGCTCGCTCCTGCTCTCTGACATAAAAAAATAAAAACTTTAAAAGTCCCACATCGGGCTCCTTGCTTGGCAGGGAGCCTGCTTCTCCCTCTGCTTCTGCCTACCACTCTGTCTGCCTGTGCTCATTCTCTCTCTCTATAACAAATAAATAAATAAAATCTTAAAAAAAAAAAGAAATCATAAGGAAAAGAAAATATATTTACAGTACTGTACGGTATGTATTGAAGACAAAATTCACATATAAGTGGACCTGCACAGTTCAAACCCATGTTGTTTAACGGTTAACTGTATGCATATAGGCAAATCGACACATCCTTCCTGTAGCTCTCCTCCCTTTAACTTCACCATGATTTTTTTTTTAAAGATTTTATTTATTTATTTGACAGACAGAGATCACAAGTAGGCAGAGAGGCAGGCAGAGAGAGGAGGAAGCAGGCCCCCCGCTGAACAGAGAGCCTGGTGCTGGACTCGATCCCAGGACCCCGGGATCATGATCTGGCCAAAGGCAAAGACTTTAACCCACTGAGCCACCCAGGTGCCCCTAACTTCACCATGATTAACATAAACATACTCACCACATACACTAGTAACTAAAAACAACTCAATGAGAAAGAGACAGATTACAGAAGTAATATACTTTGAATAACAAATAGTAAATTTGGAAACTTGGTCATTCCTGGTGGTAATACAAAAAGGTCTAACTAATATCGTGGTTAAAAATTCTTAAATAAAATGGTGAGTGCTGTGAAATGTATAAGCCTGATGATTCACAGACCTGTACCCCTGGAGCAAATAATACACTATAAGTTAATAAAAATAATTAATTAAAAAAAGGGGGAGAGGAAAAAAAATTCTTAAATAGTTAGGGGCAAGCAGGATTTTTCGGGTATAGTCCTAAAGCTCTGAAACTGATGTCACTGAGAACATCAGTTTCAGATGTATTTCTCAAAATACATCCCCGGGAAGAATACTAGGGACTGAATACTAAACTGACTCTTCAGTCTTTTAAGTAAATTCCTATGACTCTAAAATCCTTATTTTAGGCCTTCTGACTATATTGTATAAAATACATTTCCGTTCCCTTTGAAGAAGAATTTTGGATTATATTAGGGTGGACTAATCTGTCCTCATTTTTCATTCTTTTATTCCACAAACATTTGCAGAATGCCTACTATACATAGGAACTTATATAAAAGGCACCGAGTATCTAAGGAAAGAGGACCAGGATATATGAAATATGCCTCACCTAATTTCTGTCACTACTGACTACCTATTATTCCATTAGTTTCCAATTTACGTCCTTTCCAACACCAGCTAAACCCAAAACTCTTTGTGAGAAAGAACTGCACGTTATTTGCAGTTATGTTCACTAGATTCATCACAGTGCCTGTCATGTACCAAGTGATTATTAAAGTTTGTTAAGTTAATTTGGGTCACAGGAAGACAGGCAGTCAGATGTAGTCTCAACACTAAATTTTTTTTTTTTTTTTTTTTAAGAATCTATTATTTGACAGAGATCACAAGTAAGCAGAGGCAGGCAGAGAGAGAGAGAGAGGAGGAAGCAGGCTCCCTCCTGAGCAGAGAGCCCGACTCGGGGCTCGATCCCAGGATCCCGGGATCATGACCCGAGCCGAAGGCAGAGGCTTTAACCCACTGAGCCACCCAGGCGCCCCTCAATGCTAAATCTTGTGTCACCACCCATTTCCTCTCCTTCTTGGCACAGGGCATAAAAC
The DNA here is from genome assembly GCA_003697995.1 of Taxidea taxus jeffersonii. Taxonomy (NCBI): domain Eukaryota; kingdom Metazoa; phylum Chordata; class Mammalia; order Carnivora; family Mustelidae; genus Taxidea; species Taxidea taxus. Next base: position 30,538 of record ML109511.1, on the reverse strand, counting down.
AAAAACAATTTCTAGGGCAGGAATATCCAAAGTTGACCATATGGACTTGATAAAGGACCCAGAACCTGTGGACAATTCTGGAATCAGAGGGAAAAAGGCTAAAAGCTGTATGATACTTCTGATTCAGTCTCTACGAACCAGAGGCTGTTTACAGTCAGAGTCTCTCCTCAGAGGAAACAGCCCTCCCCTCTAAAAGCTTAGCTTATTGTTTCTGACAGAACTGACTGGCAGTCACCACAGCTAGAGGGAAACATGAAACTCCTCCTTACTCAAATATTTAAAGCTCTTGTTTCTGAAAATAAGAATTTAAAAGTCTCTGAATATCATTTAGTCAAAAAGAGTTCACAGTGCTGAAAAATTAGTGGATTATTTGCATTATAAAAGATTTTTTCCCTATTATTTTTCCAGCTTCTTTCCCAGAATAGAAACTTTAATGACCTTAAATTTCTTCATCTTAAGTTATTTTAATTGCCAATATAGAATCTGACAGGAAATCTTTTTTGGTTCTTGAAGTGCCTCCAAGATTAGCCTTTTATTCTATTCTCACTTCCACTAACAAGTTCTGTTTACCTCATACCTTTTAAGTGTGGGCTCCTTGCTGATAATCTCTTTTTATTCCAATCTACCTTGTAGGATGCTGTTTACTAGGACATGAAGCTGTAATATAGCATATCAGAATCATCCGTGGATTCCCCTCAAACTATACATCTACCTTCGCATACTTCCTTCATCTGTAGCCCACCCCAATGCACTCACTGCCATAAGGAACTTCTCTGCTATTAAGGTCATTCACTATGAGGACTAGGTTGGGGAAAGAATCAAAGGGCACAACACTAATCTTCCTAGTCCCTTTTTAAAACCCATCTCTTTTTCTCTACTCCCAACACATAACCTCTGCCACCATCAGGTAGGTATCACTAACTCTAACACAAGCTATACTTGAACCACAAAAACAGGAACTCTCTTTAGACAGGATAAGCGAAAACATCAAGTCTCATCAAGTCTCACATTTTAGTACAAGTGTGCTTCCCCAAAGAGAACATAAATAGTGATAAAAAGCCTTCACAGTTTTCTCTGAACCAACCTTATGCCTTCCACGAAAGACATTTGCAGTAGCTCCTTGGCCTAAAATATCAGATAAAAGCCACAGATGATTAGAAGTGCTCTGCATCTCGGCTTAGTCAGGAGCTCTTGTTAAACTAAGAGAGAAGAAAAAAAGTGCATGTTGTTTTAAGGGAACAACACATTTAAGGAACAAATGTTAGCTATTTTTAGTCTCCAGTAAGATCAGCACTTAGTTATTGATAAACTGAAAGTGCAGTCTAATGAAAAATCTAAGCTTCCAACAATATTAAAGACTAAAATGCCGTGTGGGCTCTGAAAAAAACATTAACCAATGACATCTTATATACTCATTTTAACTCACTTATCCCAGAGTAGCATAAAATATCTATTTCCCTTCTAATTTTATTTTTCTCAGGAGAGTGATACTGGCCACTTATCTCCTTCAAATGTTTTGAAAGATTAGTCAGTGATGAATTATAAGGTGTTTTAAAGTAATAAAGTAAAATATAACAGAAGTATATAAAGGAATTACTTTGTTTCTTTAAGGGCAGGGCTACACTAATGAAAACAACTGTTGCCATGGCATAACATTCCCATAAAGTAAAATTTCATCTGCATGGTGCCTGACAATCATAATGGAAAGGTGCAAAAGTTTTTATTCTTGAAAGGTTCCTAACTCCTGCAAAATTAAGGATAATCTGTCCAATCTCCAAGTATATAAATATACACATATTAGGTGTATATTACCAAAGTCTTAAAAAAAAAGCAAGTGGATGCTATTATGTATTAAGTAAAATCTCTGTATCTTCTGCTCAATTTTGCTAAACCTAAAACTGCTCTAAAAAATAAAGTTGATTTAGGAAAAAAGTATCACCCCTACCTACCCTTCTCCTTTAATAACTGGAAAACTACGTCACTACAAGGATATTAAAAGTACTTGAGCTCCACGTTGGAATAAAAATCAGTAGCATAAACAGTATTCTCACCATGCCACCTTAAATCTGCTGTAATATCAGATCAAATCAGATCCTGATATCCCTCTGTAGTCCATTAGAACAGATTAGGTATTCAGTGATGAATTAATGACTACCAATATTCCAAGAAGGATTAGAAACATAAAGAATGGTCAATTTTCAATAATCTTACATATTAAGATCTATAATCTTTACCATCCATCTAATTTAGATAAGGAATGTTATCTAAACAGCAACTTATTAGAAATAAGCAATAAAAATAAGAAGCACTTTTCACAAGGAATATACATCTGTCAGCTGAGGTTAATAATAAGCTTCTCAAATATCTTTTCAATATTTTCAAATATTTTTCAATAATGAAAAACCTTCCCTAATTACTGTAACTGTGCTGAGATAACTGTAAATGTAAAATAGTGTAGTCAGGTACCCACACGTACTTAGTGAATAATATATAAGCACTTTTATCAGCTAAGATATCTGCTCTCTATATGAAGACTTAAGACTAATTTCACAATGATGAGGGGAAATGTCTTTTGAAACTATCTTCCAATAAACGCACAATAACAGCATGCTAAAACATGACTCAGCCCATCCACAAGGTGTTTGCTTTATAAATCTTCCTCAAATTTTGATACACTATAGGCAAGCACTCAACAAGTATGTTACTAGTGACTGCCTTAAGCCTACCTCCTCATACTGTCCAAAACGAAAGTTACCATTTGTCTATGGATGAAAACAAGTTTGATGACAGGCAACTGGACAAAGTTCAAGGATTTCCAAACTCTACCACTATGTTAATAATTCAGCGTTCTAGAGTGAAAAAAGTGGGTCCTTGGTTATGCCCTGGGCAATTAACGGGTAGACCCTGTTTTAAAGCCATCTACTGAATACCTGGGAAATGGACTGGAAGATAAACCCGTAAGCAATTTCCCAAAGGAAATGTTTGGGAATTCACATTATATGTGTGTATACTAACAGACGTCTTCTGCTTCCAGCTTCCGGTTAGTCAATCCCCGCCGTTATCATCACTAAAACCCTAACGAAACGTCTCTTGAGTAAGATCAAACCATTTGAACAATGCTGTTCGTGTCAATGTTCATAAAGGGATAGAAAGCGGTCAAACTCTTTTAAAAAAAGAAGGAATCCGTCTCTCCGGGGCGGCCAGGGCCCATACCCGGTAATGAGCACCACCTTTCTTCGTGCCCAACGTTGCTAAACGCTGACCCGGGAGGGCCCCGGTCAGAGGGCCGCCCAGGGTGGGGCGAGGAGTAGAGGTGGAAGGGACCGGGCCCGCACGACCATTCTACCGGGTTTCGGGCGCCCCAGGCACCCGGGGGCGAGGCGTCCATCCGGCCAAGGTCCCGGCGAGCTCGGCCTCCGCTCGTGCTGGGCTTCTCGGGTCGCCCGCCCCGCCCCCGCTCTGACTCAGCATCCCAATTTCCCACAGCGGGCGGGAGCGCTCCGTGCCGGCCCCTTCGGGCCTCGCTGCCCGTGCCCCGCGTGGCTCGGCCCCTCTGCCCACGCCGCCCCACTTACCGCGCCCGGTCTCCCTCGCACCACCTCCAGCGGGCTCCCGCGGCCTCCGTGAGCCTCGGGACACTTCCGGCTTCCAGAGCCCTGGCCGGGGGCCACGTGACCGACGGCCGGCGCGTGCCGGTGCGCGTGCGCACGTCCGCCAGACCTGCCTCGGCCTCCGCCGCCTACCCTGCGGCCAGCGTTGGTGGGGCTGCTAGTTTCCAGGTTCTTCGCAGCGCGGGGCGGGGAGACTGGGGGTTGACTGGAGTCGGACCTAGTCCACACCCTCTGCCTGCCCCTCCCTCATCCTAAGGGTGAAGCTCGGAAGACTTGCGCAGGGAGCAGTTTCGGATTCCCAGAACTGCAAATCCCGCCCGGTCCTCGAGAGCCACCGACAGAGCGAGGCGTGCGGTGACAGTGGGGAAGACAGACATTGAACTGATTGCAAACATTCAATAGTCACAGGTGTGCAGAATGCTGGACACGTGCGAAGCTGTCCCTGGGGAGTAGCATAGGCCGGAGGGATATATCTGAAAGTGTTTTAAAGGCTGTGTTGGCGTCTCATGATCACCTCAGAATAATCCAGACGTGAAATTCTTAATGTAAATAAGCTCATTTAATTCCTTATTTCCTTGCTTGCTTGCTTGCTTTTTTTGTGTGTGTTGTGGAGTGAGGAAGTCAGGAATGAAAGTTGTCTTAACTCCCTCTTTACATGGTATTTGGAAAATGGCAGTATTGGAGAACTTGACTGAAATCAGGTCCTGAATACTCCTGCCTCCAGGATCTCAAGCAGCTCTTCCCTAGTGATCCCTTCTCCCCACTGACTGCACTGCAGCCTTTCTCATCATAGGGAGCGGTCAGAGAGACTCCGGCTGAGTCAGGGCTAAATTTAAAAGACTGACGAGGAAGAATTCTTCCCAGTTGAGAAACTACAACAACCAGGAATGAAATAGGAAACCGGGGGCTTTTGAATGGAACACATCTGGGTTTGCAGTCCCAACTCTCTCCACCAAATACTGACTCTAAGCACGTTCTCCCGCCCCATAACATAAATCTGTTATGTTCCTTGCACAATGGAGATAACAAAAGTCCACAGTAATGCGTTGTTACAAAGGAAGTTACTTTATTAGACTTTTAAACAATGTTTAAATGGAACCATTTAATTAACCGATGTTAGATGGAACCATTCTAACAACAAATCTATTTACTGCTTACAATTCCAATTTCAGTTCTGTATCTAACACCAAGAAGGGGACCTGTCCAGGTTCCTTACAAAAGTAAGACCTACAGCTCAAAAGTTTTATGGGAGAAAATGTAATTAGCTGAACCAAAGGCCTTGATTCACATATTTACCAAATTATTTATCACTGAAATACCACAGGTATTTTCTTAAAGGTAGAGCTGCTTGTGAACCAATTAACATTAACATTTAAGACTTTAAATAACCTGTTAGGCACATAACTAGACCAGGCATTGTAAAACCCTTGTTGTTCCATAGTCAAGCCACACAAATCCCTGTCTTTGCCTCAGTGACCTCACCTTTCAAGAGGTGAGATTCACTCTTGTGACAATTATTTGGGGGCTTATTTTTGGACATGAAATATAAGTAAATAATTCATGAGGAAGCAGAATTTCCTAATTGCTATGATACTCCCTAAAAAAAAAAAGTGCTTTGGGTAACTTCAGGGAAAGATGGGTATTATACATGACTGAAGGAGTTTATCTTCTACTGCAGACTCTTAATTTCCATGTCTTGTTTTCTCTTGATCCTGAACATACACGAATCTTTTGAAGGGCTTTAAACAGGGAAAAAGGAGGGGTCATTTTTACCTATATGGAACTAATAGTACAGCGATCATAGCTAATATGAAGCCTTCGCGAGCAGGTAGTATAAAAAGCTATTCATACTTAAATTCTTGGTTGTGAGGTAGCTACCGTTATCTCCTCCATTTTACAGATGTGGAAATGGATGTGGAGAAGTTATTTAAATTACTTAAACTTTTTAAAACCAGTGACTAGTAGAACTGTTATTTGAACCTACTTAAATCTGCAACCTGTCTTAACTCTTAAGCACCATGCTGACTTGTTAGTATACTTTGAAAAATTAGTGCTATTGCACTAGATGCAATGATCTTTCCTACAGTACAAGAAAGCTTATCAATGGAACACTCAAGCTTTCACATACCCATTTAATTTCTTTATTTAGAGAGCACTTGTGAGTGAATGGGGGTGGGGGGTGAGGGAGAGGGAGAGGGAGAAAGAATCTTAAGCAGGCTCCACACTTAGCACAGAGCCTGACGTGGGACTTGATCCCACAACCCTAAGATCATAATCTGAGCCGAAATCAAGAGTAGGATGCTTAACTGACTGAACCACCCAGGTATCCCATTTTTTTTTCTTTTTAGAGAGAAGTTATTTTTTTTAAAGTAAGTTCTATGGGGGTGCTTGGGGGCTCAGGTCATGATCTCAGGGTTCTGGGATCTGGCCCCTTATCAGTCTAGTGCTCAGCAGGGTCTGCTTGTCCCTCTCCTGCTGCCCCTCCCCCTGCTCATGCTCTCTTTTAGATAAATAAACTCTTAAAAAAAAAAAAAAAAGAGAATAAAGTAGGCTCTATGCCCAACATGGGGCTTAAACTCATGACCCTGAGATCAAGAGTCCTATGCTTTACCCAACTGAGCCAGCTAGGTCCCCCTCACTTACCTATTCTTAAAAACATTTTTATTTAAGTATAGTACACATTTCATCCATTTTTTTTAAGTTAATTTAGTTTAGTACTTTTATTCTACAATGTAAGGAAAATACTTAAAATCACTACTGCAATTAACACCAAGAAAGATTTATGTATATAATTTAGAATAGTTTTAGGGAGTTTATAGACCACTGAAGCCATCATGAAAACTTTAGGGAGGGGAACCACATGGGCCAAAGATAAAAAAAAAAACAACAAACCCTCACCTAAAATCTTACTTGAGTTTGTAAAATTTAAACTTAAATGACTGTAGTAATCGTTCTTTCTTTGAATTCAGTTAACATATAATATATTATTTGTTTCAGGGCTACAAGTGAATCAGTCTTACAATATCCAATGCTCATTACAACACATACCCTCCCCAATGACTGTAGTAATTTAATTCTGCTGCTCAGTTTATCCCTTCTCTCTTAATTTCCTAATACTAATTACTACTATTTTCCTCTTGCTTTCTTGCAGGGTCATGAATAAAAATGGGGAGAGGGATGCCTGGGTGGCTCAGTTGGTTAAGCAGCTGCCTTCCGCTCAGGTCATGATCCCAGCGTGCTGGGATCGAGTCCCACATCGGGCTCCTTGCTCGGCAGGGAGTCTGCTTCTCCCTCTGCCTGTGTTCGTTTGCTCTCTCGCTCTCTCTCTCTCTGACAAATAAATGAATAAAATCTTAAAAAAAAAAATGGGGAGAAGTACTTCTGGTAACTAAATGGGCACCTACTTGTAAGCACCATTAACATATAGGTACAGTGTCCTAAGTAAATCCAATAAAAGAGGGGAAAATTGGATTTTAAATTCTAGCAATAGATTGAAATAGGCTTTTTAAAGCATTTTAAAAATAATCTGAGAGAATTAAGCTCCATGTAACCTTTTGGGAGCATAGATAGAGATGAGAAAATAAAACTAAAGTACTTATAAGAATGCCAAAAAATGGGCGCCTGGGTGGCTCAGTGGGTTGAGCCGCTGCCTTCGGCTCAGGTCATGATCTCAGGGTCCTGGGATCGAGTCCCACATCAGGCTCTCTGCTCAGCAGGGAGCCTGCTTCCTCCCCTCTCTGCCTGCTTCTCTGCCTACGTGTGATCTCTCTCTGTCAAATAAATAAATAAAATCTTAAAAAAAAAAAAAAAAAGAATGCCAAAAAAGACTTGGTAGATTTCACTACGTAAAATTTATTTTTATTTTTTTATAAAAAGTGTATAACACCGGTACCTACTCTTAAATCAGTTAATTTATGAAACCATTCTCTTCTGTAGAACACACATTGGCATCGAAAGAGTTTAAAGAAATGTAATGGCTATCTACGAAAAATTAGTTTTGATTTGTTATATTCCCCCCATATTTTGAGACGGCACACATAAAAGAAAATTAAAATTTTCAAACATTTTATATTTAGCAATTGAAAAAAAAGTACACTGTTTTCCTGCTATGGTTTTTATAAAGGATTTAACGTTTCAAGTAAAAAAAAAAAAGGTACTAGGATAACCGTGCTGTATCTTTTAACAGCATTTTTATATAGAACAATTTGAACTGGCATGCAAGCAACTTCTCTTGTTGTCACATACCTATATTCAGAGAAAATTACACCCATTTTACAGAAAAAGCCTAATACATATACTGCAATAAGCTTAAAGCAATGTTAAAAAGACCAGTGTGAATGGCACACAAAACTGCTTCTTTATAAATCAACTGGAATTCCTGATCATAAAGTAGGCACAGGGAGATCCAGTCCTTAGGGCTTTGCTCTCTGGAAGAATACCTGTAAATAAAATATTAGTACAATTAGTACTGATGTCAGAAGATGTCACCTTTTACCTGAAGAATGGCTCCAAGTCAGTAAGTGCTAGTCATTCTTTTGTAAAATAAAATAAATATTTAGAACATTTCATATACTGCATAAATCCACACATGGCACAGACCTGTGCCCCTGCGGCAAATAATACATTATATATTAATTTTTAAAAATCCACACATGGTAGAAGAACTTCCTTTTCTGGACAATTTGATAAAATTTAGAGATAACTTACGTTGACATTAGTTGGGAAACTAGTGAAAATATGGTTATATAATGCTAATGCGAGAATTCAAGTGGTCAGAGGAAAACATGCTCTTTATACCTTTTGCTGATTGGCACACAGTCATAGCTAATACAGGCCAATTAAATTTTGAGAAAGAAATAAATAAACCAAAGCGAAAGATAGCAGCTATTATCCTTTAAGGAATTTACTATTTATTTGATTATAAAGATTTTTTTAAAAAATTCATTTGACAGACAGAGATCCCAAGTAGGCAGAGAGGCAAGCAGAGAGAGAGGGGGAAGCAGGCTCCCCGCTGAGCAGAGAGCCCAATTCGGGGCTTGATCCCAGGACCCCGGGATCATGACTCAAGCCGAAGGCAGAGGCTTTAACCCACTGAGCCACCCAGGTGCCCCTATTTATTTGATTATAAAAATACTTGCAATTCAACATTTGAGACTATGAATGAATAGGCTAGAGGTTGTGCTGGTGACTGGTCCAATATTATATACTACCTTCCATAGTTAGGTACATGTTTTTGTTTTTTTCCTTCAAATACAGATTTTATTTTTAAGTAATTTCTGTACCCAATGTGGGGCACAAACTCATGAGCCTGAGAGTAAGCCAGCTGGGAGCCCATAGTTAGGTATATGTTAAGTGAGCACTAGAAAGACTACTGGCTGTAAACTCACGAAGGACTGTATTCATCATTGTATCCTTAGCATCTAGCAGATCAGGCATTCATTTAACAAATAATCTATTGACTAAGTGAAGAGAGGAATGATCACTACATGAGCAAAACAAAGCCTCACAAAGAGGCCATGTTTGAGGCAAGCCTAAAGAATGGGTAAAATTCATAAAGGAGGAGGCTGCTAATAGGGCAGAATTTTTTGAAGAACAGCAAGAATAGCAAAGACCATTTCAGCAAAAGAAATCAGAAAGGTTGTCTAATATCAGAAATAGGAAACAACAACAGCAAGAAACCCTGAATGTCAAACTAAGAAATATGAGTTTATTTTTAATTAACGGTATACGTTTATGAAGAGTACAAGGGGAATGAATTTTAGAGGACTGTTCAGGGTTTTCCAACAGCTCAGCTTGGCTACAAGGGAAGGGATATTGGCACGAGAGAACCCAACTCCATACCAGAGCAGCAGCAGTGGAGACAGACAGCAAGTTCAGAGTGAGGAGAGAATCAGCAAGATCTAAGGATCAATCACATCTAAAGAGAGTAGGCACAAAAGATGGAACTTCACTTTCCCAAAAACAAGAATAGTGCTATCCTGGAGATAATGTTCCCACTGAAAAAAAAGTTGGGCTTGGGAGGAAGACTTTATAAATGCACCTGGATGAATTACTATGTTTGGAGCACAAGCCTGCAATACTGTACCTGGATTGGCCGTTACAAATCCCTTTAATAGACAGTTACAATTTTTGTGAGTCCTTTCACCAGCTGGATCAGTTATATAACAGACGTCACCTCCACAGGCACTTTGCTTTTATAGGGAAATGGCAGTGGGAAGGGTTCCCAATCTTAAACAGTAGCTTCTTTTTTTTTTCTAATAATTTTTTTTTAGATTTTTATTTATTTATTTGACAGATTACAAGTAGGCAGAGAGCCAGGTAGAGAGAGAGGGTGAGGAAGCAGGCTCCCTGCTGAGCAGAGAGCCTGATGCAGGGCTTGATCCCAGGACCCTGAGATCATGACCTGAACTGAAGGCAGAGGCTTAACCCACTGAGCCACCCAGGTGCCCCTTAAACAGTAACTTCTAATATTCTTCTCACAAACTCCCGTCAAATTTAAGCTGACAAACTACTACCAGGGAAAAAATGGACAAGGACAGATGTTACTGAAGCAAAGTTAAAGGACGACACACTTACTTCCTCAGCAAAGGCCCTGACTTATCAATTTTACTGATGCCTTAGACAAAAGAACCAGATGGTTATTCATTAAGTCACATGCTACCAATATACTTAGCATTGTGTTTTGTCCTCAAATTTGTTGAATGAGGGCAATACAAACAAAAAACAGTTCTTCATCTTGTCACACTGCAACTTTATTTCCAAAACATGAGCTCTTTATCGGCAAGAAAAGTAACTCATAAAAAGCCATCATGGAGTAATGAATGACTAACTACCTGAGTGAGAACAAGACAGTTCTGCCTCACAGATTTAAACTGTAAATTTGAATACCAAATAAACATTTGGTACTTCTTGCTAACTTGGAGAGTTGTTTTTTTTTTTTTTTAAGATTTTATTTATTTATTTGTTAGAGAGAGAGAGCGAGCAAGCACAGGCAGAGTGGCATTCAGAGGCAGAGGGAGAAGCAGGCTCCCTACCGAGCAAGAAGCCTGATGTGGGACTCGATCCCAGGACGCCGGGATCACCACCTGAGCCGAAGGCAGCTGCTTAACGAAATGAGCCAGCCAGGCGTCCCACTTGGAGAGTTTTTATTTTATTTATTTACGGATTGATTTTATTCATTTATTTGACAGAGAGGACAAGTAGGCAGAGCGGCAGGCAGAGGGAGATGGAGAAGGAAGCTCTCCGCTGAGCAGGGAGCCCGATTTGGGGCTTGATCCCAGCACCCTGGGACCATGAACTAAGCTGGATGCAGACCCTCAACCGACTGAGCCACCCAGGCACCCCCACCTGAAGAGTTTTCTTTTTTAATTCACTCAATTTATGGGCGCCTGGGTAGCTCAGTTGGTTAAGCATCCAACTATTGGTTTTGGCTCAGGTCATGAGCTCAGGGTTGTGAGATCAAGTCTGCATCAGGCTCCATGCTGAGGGCAGAGTCTGCTGAAGATTCTTTCCCTTCCTTTACCCTCCCACTCTGCTCCTCCCCCATGTGCTCTCAAATAAATATTTAAAATAAAAAATCTGTTCAATTTATGAATGTAAAGAGCCTTGATTGCTCAATCTGAGGATTCTTTCCATTTTACAATTCAGAAGTTTCAAAAATGACAAAAGTAACTCAAACTTCTGTTTTTGTATTTTTAGTTTCTTTCAACTCAATATGGGCACGTGTTCTCTCTCTCTTTTTTAAAGATTTTATTTATTTATTTGACACAGAGAGAGATCAAAAGTAGGCAGAGAGGCAGGCAGAGAGAGAGGGACAAGCAGGCTCCCTGCTGAGCAGAGAGCCCATGCGGGACCCTGAGATCATGACCTGAGCCGAAGGCAGACGCTCAATGACTGAGCCACCCAGGTATCCTAGGCACATGTTTTTAAACATTACTTGCTGTCTCAACCCTGTACTTCCTACTTAATTACATTACAAACTGTAAAAGGAAATTGACTGGCATTTTCATATATGTTCAAGCACATACACAGTGTTGCTTACCTCACCTTTTATGATCTAAGAACTCAGTTGAAAGGGGTTTATAGAAAACTCTAACGTGTAACATTTAAAACTACAGATTTTTATAAGCAGGTTTTAGAAGACATCCCCAAATAAGTAATGATTGTTAAGGCCACAGTATGACACAGTATCCTGTAATACGTATTCCCTCTCCTCTCTAAAATATTACCTAATGGTATGAAGATATATAAGTTTTCCAAATACATACCTTTAAGTAATTTTTAAAAACTTTAGCATCAGGCTGTTGAAGCGCTTGACAAAACTCCTGAGGGGCGGAGACAGGAGGAGAGAAAGAGAATGAATCTAATTGTATTAAATTCACTGTAATTAAAATCCAGTTTTCTTTTTTGAATTGTGTTTAAAAACAAACAAACATATAACTGAACATCTTAATCACTGTTTTTTTTTAAGGATTAAAAAAAAAAGATTTTATTTGTTTATTTGACACAGAGAGAGAAATCACAAATAGGCAGAAAGGCAGGCAGAGAGAGGGGGGGAAGCAGGCTCCCTGCTGAGCAGAGATCCAGATGCGGGGCTCGATCCCAGGACCCTGAGATCATGACCTGAGCTGAAGGCAGAGACTTAATCCACTGAGCCACCCAGGTGTCCCTTAACCACTGTTTTTGTATGTACAGTACACTAGTATCAACTACATACATAGTGTTGTGCAACAGACCTCTAGAACTTTTCACCTTGTAAAACTGAAATTATACCCACTGAACATCAATTCCCCCTCCCCCTGCAAACCCCTGGCCACCACCATTCTATTTTCTGTTCCTAACAGTTGGACTACTTTAGATATTCCATTTAGGTGGAATTACACAATATTTCTCTTTCCGTGACAGGCTTATTTCACTAAGCATAATGTCCTCAATGTTCATTCATGTTGTAGCACATGAGAGGATGTCCTTTAAGGCTGAATAATATTCCATTGTATGTATATACTACATTTTACTTACCCATTCATCTGTCAAAAGGCATTTAAGTTGCTTTAAATCTACAGTAGTAGTATGATAACTTATCAAAGTCAACTAGAACAGCTCCTCACCAAAAAAGGTTCTATGGCATTTTCAAATGTAATACTTGTCAGATATAGGTTGCTTTCACTTTTGAGAGCATGGCTCTCCTAAACAAGGTTGACTCATGCCTAAAAAGGAAAAACGGAACAAAAACTACATTGCTCTGACTGTTCTCACCTAGTAAGGGTGGCAACTGAGCAGAGCTTGACCAAAAGAAAAAGAGATTAAGTATCTCTAATAGAATTATGCTAACAGCGTTGTCAGAAGGCATATGAAAAAAGGAAAACTGGGGATGCGTATTTTTAATAATCAAATTATTAGACGAAATATAATTTTGCAGGAGCACCTGGGTGGCTCAGTGGGTTGGGCCTCTGCCTTCAGCTCAGGTCATGATCCCAGGGTCCTGGGATCGAGCCCCGCATTGGGCTCTCGGCTCGGCGGCGAGCCTGCTTCCTCCTCTCTCTCTGCCTGCTTCTCTATCTACTTGTGATCTTTGTCTGTCAAATAAATAAAATCTTTAAATATATATATGTATATATACACATATACATATATATGTGTATATATACATATATATGACTTTGCTTTACTTAACAATCTGGTGTATTTCTGTTTTTGATGGGCATTAAGATCATGTGAGTAATTAGCAATTTATTGCTTTCATTAAAATATTACCTTCCTTATGTAACATTATAGCTGAGAAAATTCATTAATACCTTCAAAGATGGTATGACATAAGAGATCATAAATTCATTAAAAATGCGTTTTATGATTAATCTTATATAAGATCTATCCTATTTTTCATTCAGTTTTTTCATTCTCTTTCATAAAATAGCATGAAAACTTTTTAAAAACACTATTGGTAAAGAAACAATTCTTAGAATCTGATGGAGAGATTTGTAATCAAAACTTTGATACCTCAGTTAGATCTATGTGCTGTTGGACAAGTCTAGGTAACTATATGCCAAGGAAATCACCAAATGCCATTAAAAAAATTACTCTGCAATAGTGTAAAAATGTAAGATTGCTTTCCAGATACTTCACAATATAGTTTCAGATTTAGAAAGTAAGCACTGATAAGCTTTGCATATATAAAATAAACTACCTAGCACAAATCTTAACAATAGGTTTGTGTGTTGTAGTACCCTTTGGCAATCTGGGGAGCCTACTGGACTCTTTATAGAATGTTTTTTAAAATTTATAATTTAAAATATATGGGATTAAAAAAGAAACTTTGGTTATCAAAAAGGTTATTAAAATTTTTTTGATATGTGATGGAATAATACAATTACTGACTGACTCAGATAGCAAGGTCTAGTGGTGTACCTTCAGAACTCATAATTTCAATATACTGAAGTATAAATAGTATTGTGAGATTCCTAGAACAACTAATGTGACACAAAATCAGCTGTGATTTCTACTGGTGACAAAGTCACAGGCAATGTGAATACTACTGTGATTTGTCACCTACATAATGGTAGGAAATTAAACTTTTGGTTAAAGGTTAGTGAAAATAAAAATATAATTTTCTCCCATTCAATTTCATGTACCCCTGAAGTTTGAACTCTGTGATCCTGTAAATAGTAAAACATCAAGTTGAATGCAGTTTAACTTTCTTAAAAAAGAAATCAAACTTCAGTATATATATATATATATATATATATATAATTTTTTTTAAAGGTTTTATTTATCCATTTGACAGAGAGAGGGATCACAAGTAGGCAGAGGCAGGCAGAGAAAGGAGGAAGCAGGCTCCCCGCTGAGCAGAGAGCCCGATGCGGGGCTTGATCCCAGGACCCTGAGACCACGATCTGAGCCGAAGGCAGAGGCTCAACCTACTGAGCCACCCAGGCAATATTTAGGTTGAACTACATATTTCTTTAATTGAATTAAGAGGCTTATCTGCTCTGACAGCTCTTACCTGAATTATTTCTGGAGCTACTTGCAAGGAAGGCAGATATTCTTGTTGAAGATACTGAACACATTCTGGGCCCTGAAAACCAAAAGATAATTATAACTGAATTATCTTGGTATTAATGATGCATAAAAAGAAATTAGAATGATACGTGTATATGTCAAAAACAATATGGTATTGTGATTAAGAATATAGTCTGGGGGGGCCTGGGTGGCTCAGTGAGTTAAGCGTCTGCCTTTGACTTGGGTCATGATCCTGGGATCCTGGGATGGAGCCCTCCAGTGGGCTTCCTACTCAGAGGGGGCCTGCTTTGCCCTCTCCCTCTGCCGCTCCCCCTGCTTGTGCTGTCAAATAAATAAATAAAATCTTATAAAAGAAGGATATAGTCTGGAGTCAGACTACTTTGGTTTGAGGCTTGACTCTGCAAAATTTCTAGTAACTTGAGGTTACTTAACCTGAGTCTCAGTTTTCCCATCCAAAAAATGGAGTTACTGTGAGGAGTGGATGAGTTAAGCATAGTGAATGCTAAGCATGTTAACATTACTTAGCATTATATGTATCTTTTTTTTTTTTTTTTTTTGCTGCATTGCACTGCAAAATGCAGGTTATCCCCCTCCCCCCCCCACTGCCCCTTCTCTTTTTTTTTTAAAGACTTTATTTATTTGACAGACAGAGATCACAAGTAGGAAGAGAGGCAGGCAGAGAGAGGAGGAAACAGGCTCCCCACTGAGCAGAGAGCCCGATGTGGGGCTCGATCCCAGGACCCTGGGATCATGACCTGAGCCAAAGGCAGAGGCTTAATCCACTGAGCCACCCAGGCACCCCTCCTTCTCTCTTTTTTAAAGTAAGCCCTACAGCCACTGTGGGGCTTGAACTCACAACCCCAAGATCAAGAGTTGCATGTTCTACCAACTGAGCCAGCCAGGTGCTTTTCATCTTTTTCTTCAGTGTACTCTCCTATATTTGGTGCCCATGCATTGCCCATCATCTCATATAACCCCACTGTTCTCACTTAAAAATGGAGTGGTGTTGTTGTTGTTGTTTTAATCAGGAAAAGTAAATGTGTACCTCAAAAGGAAATCAGTCAAATGAATAAATGAGAAAATAGAACCAAGGGAAACATTTTCAAATAGAATATTCTGTTTGATTCAATTCTGTGTGTCTAAATTAGAGCTTCCAAGAACCAGACAAATATTTCAGAATTACAAATACCATTCTTACTATTTCTATTCATTCTTTATCCTCCTTGACTTTCCTTTTTTTAAGGATTTTATTTTATTTTTTTAAAAGATTTTATTTATTTATTTGATAGAGATCACAAGTAGACAGAGAGAGAGGAGGAAGCAGGCTCCCTGCCGAGAGCCCGATGTGGGACTCGATCCCAGGACCCTGAGATCATGACCTGAGCCAAAGGCAGAGGCTTAACCCACTGAGCCATGCAGGCGCCCCTAAGGATTTTATTTTTAAATAATCTCTGCACCCAACATGGGGCTCAAACTCACAATGTCCTGATTAAGAGCCACATGCTTCACCAACTAAGCCAGCCAGGTGCCCCCCTCGACTTTCTAGCACCCTCTCTTATGACTCTTTTCTCTTAGCATTCATACTTCTGATTATACTTCTAGCTTTCTCTTAACTCTTGCTTTAGCCAGGGTTTTTTCTATTCTGGTCTTAGAAAGACTCATTCGTTCCTACCACTTTACATTGACTATACACTGTGGACTCCAAAATCAGTATTTAGTTCTAACTGCTTCAGACCGATATTCCAAACTGCTCTCTGAATCTGCTTCAAGCTATCCTCAATTATAACCCTAGTGCCCACTGACTTCCCAACTTTTCATATGTGACACAAGGCTTTTTACCACCTAGTCCTTTTTTACTTTTTAGCTATGACTTTTACCTCCTTACATTAGCTAAACAGGATAATTCTATCATTTTCTATCAAATCTACAAGGCAACGTCTGCTCTGTCTTCATAAACCTGCTTAACCTTGCCCAGAATGACAGCTCCTTCTCCTGTCAGTCCAATGAATCTACATGTGTCCTAAAGCCTATCAAAAAACGAAACCAAAGGACGCCTGGGTGGCTCAGCTGGTTAAGCCGCTGCCTTCGGCTCAGGTCATGATCCCAGGGTCATAGGACTGAGTCCTGCATCAGGCTCCTTGCTCAGCAGGGAGCCTGCTTCTCTCTCTGAATCTGCCTGCTTGTGTGCTCTCTCTCTCTGACAAATAAATAAAATCTTAAAAAACAAACAAACAAACAATGAAACCAAGACTTCTACCCTATGGCTTTCTCATACTGCCATCAGAGCCAAATTACTTGCTCATCTTTAGTCTCACAATATTACATTTAATATAGATGTATTAATTTATTTCTATTCAAGTACTTAACCCACTGAGTTATTTATACATTGTGTCCCCTGATCCTAAGTCCTAAAAATATTGGGGGACTTAGTTCATCTTTATACAGCTCCCCTGCTGAACCTGCCCCCCACCCAGTCTCCACATACTCTTCACCCTAGCATACAGGAGGCCTAGAGAAAATACTGCAGAAATGAAAACCCTCCAAATCTATATTATAATCAAAAACTCAAGCTCAAATGAGGGAGTGGACTGCATGGAGACTGGTGAATTCTTTTTTGAGGGGTGGGAGGAAGCTGCTCTGTGGGAATGCCAGTCCTTTGTTGGCATCCTGGCTTTGAGAAAGTTGGAGACAGGAATTATTCTTTTTAAAAGAAGTACCTGATTTTTATTTTTAAAATTTTATTATTTCTTTAAGTAGCCTCCATGCCCAATAGGAGGCTCAAACTCACAATCCTGAAATCAGGAGCTGGATGCTCCACTGTGTGAGCCAGCTGGGCAACTCAGTACCTGATTTTTAAATGTTCACAATCAATTCATGTTACTAAAATATATTGTACCAGGTAAACAAGTCACCAGCTGGATTTGGCCCAGAATCACTTAAAATTTTACAAAATGATTAGACTCACAAGGAGAACAAAACATTCTGAAGTAGTGAAGCACTCTAACCATTTATAATACTTAAGAATTTGGAGAAATCTGGCTGTGAAAAGCCAACAAAGTCATGAAATGTGGATCTTTTTACAATTTTTCATATTATTTGTGGAACCAAAACAAACATACATTTTAAACTTCTTGTTACCTAGAACATAAAGGATAGTCATAGATACCGTTATTTTCATTCAACCTCTTCCTCACCTTCAAAAAAGAACTAAATCAACTTTTACAAAAGATATAGCAACAAGACAAGTCAAACACAATTAAAACCATAACAAATCTCCATGTGTGATGAAAACAAAGAGGCACACAACACAAGGCTTACCCGTTTGAGATGAATTGTTTTTAATGTCACCGCACATTCAGATAAAGCCTATAAAAAACAAGTGTGAGTATTTTAATACACTTCATTTTTGGTTATTGATCCCACTTGTCTCTTTATTTCCCTGGCCACTGCTCATTAACAATTACTCCCAAACAAGGGACAGAGGAAGGAAAGTGACAGGCATGTGGAATAAGTGGGTTGGATAGAAAAAGGAAAAAAATTTAAAAATGCTGTCTTAATGCACAGCGTATCATATCATAAAATCTAGGTTTTACTAGGTTTTGGGGAAATGAGGAATGGATTCTGCCTGACATCAGTATTCTGAAAATGAGATCTAGGGAAACTACTGTCCAAGCAAAAGAAAGTTACTCTTAATGGTTAGGAAAAAACCACTGTGCACAAGGTTTAGAATGAAAGTAGTAGAAAACTAATAATTCAATCAAGTTTTAATAAGTGCCTACATCATGTACACATTCAAGGTCCTAGAAAAAGAGGACTTGGAGGCTGTTAAAGTTGAAGGAGCTGGATTTTACATATGAAACTTTAGTATCAGGATTCAGTAAGAATATATAAAAAGGTTGAGAAAATATCAACCTTTTAAAAATGAATCCTAATTTGAAATTCATTAAAAATAATGGCAATGAGACTAATATAGTCAGCCTGGCATTAAAGAAATTGTGAGTTAGAATACACAAGATGTACACAAGGTAAACAAAGATTCCTAGGTGCTTACCAACACTGTTTGTGCATCTGCCAGGTCAAAGGTTTGTTTTAAAGGTGCTAGGAAACATGCGGGGACAATGTGCTTATAAACAAAATCAGCAAATCCCACTGGTCCATCTTTACCTCCTGTCAAGAGAATTCAAATTTTCATCTTGTATAAAGAGAAAGTCAATTAGTTATCACTGGGTACAGTTAACTCCCAGCTCCTGTCTATGTTAGAGCCAGGGTTCCATTTCATCGCTAAGGGTCTTAAGAAACAGGTTGTGGAATGAAATTTTTTGTTTTTTTATTTTTTTAAATCCTCTTACCCCAGAGTTCTACCAACTTGGAGAGGATGATAAAACAGGTTTTCTGTGCAATTGGATCTGGATATTCAACTGCTCCTTGGATAACAGTCACCAGCACTCGTTCTACATTCTCTGCACCTGAAGAGAAATAAAAATTTTAGTTTAATCTTAAAATTTATTTGAGAGAGAGAGAGAGAGCATGAGTGGGTTAGAGGAAGAATCTTCCAGTAGACTCCCCACTGAACAGGGAACATGACATGGGGATCCATCCCACAACCCTGACACCATGACCTGAGCTGAAACCAAGAGTCCGACACTTAACAGACTGACTGAGATACCCAGGCGCCCTAAGCTTAATTTAAAAAAAAAAAAAAAAAAAACCGAAAAAAAACCCCCCAGAAATCCTTTTTTTTTTTTTTTTTTTTTTTTTTTTTTTTAAGATTTTATTTATTTATTTGTCAGAGAGAGCGGGAGCGAGCACAGGCAGACAGAGTGGCAGGCAGAGGCAGAGGGAGAAGCAGGCTCCCTGCCGAGCAAGGAGCACGATGTGGGACTCGATCCCAGGACGCTGGGATCATGACCTGAGCCGAAGGCAGCCGCTTAACCAACTGAGCCACCCAGGCATCCCTGTTGTTTCTTTTCTTATAAAAGATTTTATTTATTTATTTATTTATTTATTTATTTATTTGAGAGAGAGAGAGAAATGGAGCAGGGGCAGGGCAGAGGCAGAAGCAGGCTCCCTTCTGAGCAGGGAGCCCAACATGGGGCTCAACCCCAGGACTCTAGGATCCTAGAAGCTTAACTGACTGAGCCACCCAGACAGCCCCTGTTGTTTCTTTTAATTTTTATTTTTGGGTTATTTAATTAGCTTTTATTTTTATTTTTAATTTTTTCTAAATTTACATTTTAGGTGATTAACACACAGTGCAATACTGGTTTCTGGAGTAGAATACAGTGATTCATCAACACACATACATACATACAACACTGAGTACTCATAATAACGTTCCCTCCTTAATACCCATTTCCCATGTAACCCATCCCCCACCCACCTCCGTCCATCAACCTTGTTTGTAATCTATAGTTGAGTCTTTTATAGCTTGTTTTGCTCTCTCCTTTTTTTCCCCATTCCCATATGTTCATGTTTTCTTTCTTAAATTCCACAAGAGTGAGATCATAGAGTATTTGTCTTTTTCTGACTTACTTCACTTGGCGTAACACACTCTAGCTCCAACCCATTTCGTTGCAAAGAGCAAGACTTCATTTTTTGATAGCTAATATTCCACTGTATTTATCTGCCACATCTTTATCCCTTCATCAGTCCATGGACATTTGGGCTCTTTCCATAGTTTGGCTACTGTTAATAATGATGCTATAAACATCCAGGTGCACGTATCCCTTCAAATCTGTATTTCTGTATCCTCTGGGTAAATATCTAGTAGTGCAATTGCTGGGTCATCGTAGGGTAGTTCTATTTTTAACTTGTTGAGGAACCTCCATACTCTTCTCCAGAATGGCTGCACCTTAACATTCCCACTAATAATGCAAGAGTGTTTCCTTTTCTCCACATCCTTGCCAACATCTGTTGTTTCTTGGGTTAATTTTAGCCATCCTGACAGGTGTGAGATGGTATCTCATCTGGTTTTGATTTGCATTTCCCTGATGATAAGAGATGTTGGGCAGCTCTTCACGTGTCTGTTAGCCATCTTAACGTCATTTTTAGAACAGTGTCTCTTCATGTCTTCTGCCCACTTCTTAATTGGGTTATTTATTCTGGGTGTTGAGCTTGATAAGTTCTTTATAGATTTTGAATACTATCCCTTTATCCGATAAAACATTTGCTAATATCTTCTCCTACTCTGTCAGTCGTCTTTTGGTTTTGTCGACTATTTTGTTTTGCTGTGCAGAAGCTTTTTATCTTTTTTTTTTAAAGATCTTTAGTTATTTATTTATTTATTTGACAGGCAGAGATCACAGGTAGGCAGAGGGGCAGGCAGAGAGAGAGAAAGAGAGAGAGAGGAGGAAGCAGGCTCCCTGCAGAGCAGAGAGCCTGATGTGGGGCTCGATCCCAGGACCCTGGGATCGTGACCCGAGCCGAAGACAGAGGCTTTAACCCACTCAGCCACCCAGGCACCCCAGAAGCTTTTTACCTTGATGAAGATCCTTTTGTTTCCTTTCCTGTGGTGATGTGTCTCATAAGGAGTGGCTACGGCTGAGGTTAAAGAGGTTTCTGCCTTTGTTCTCCTCTAGGATTTTGATGGTTTCCCATCTCCTATTTGGGTCTTTTATCCATTTTGAATTTATTTTTGTGTATGATGTAGGGAAGTGGTCCAGTTTCCTTCTGCATGTGGCTGTCTGGCTTTCCCAACACCGTTTGTTGGAGAGACTGTCTTTTTTCCATTGGAAATTCTTTCCTACTTTGTCAAAGATCAGTTGACCATATAGTTATGGGTTCATTTCTGGGGTTTCTATTCTGTTCCATTGATCTAGGTGTCTGTTTTCATGCCAGTACTACCATCTTGATGACTACAGTTTTGTAATATAGCTTAAAATCTGGAATCCTGATACCTCCATCCAGCTTTTTCTTTTTCAGAATTGCTTTGGCTATTCAAGGTCTTTTGTGGTTCCATAAGAATTTTAGGATTGTTTTTTCTAACTCTGTGGAAAATACTGGTGGTATTTTGATGGAGATTGCATTAAATGTGTAGATTGCTTTGAGCAATATAGACATTTTAACAGTGTTTGTCTCCCAATTCATGAGCATGGAATGCTTTTCCATTTCTTTGTGTTCTCTTCAATTTCTTTCATAAGTGTTTTATAGTTTCCTGAGTACAGATATTTTACTTTTTTTTTTTTTTTAAGATTTTATTTATTTATTTGACAGACAGAGATCACAAGTAGGCAGAGAGGCAGGCAGAGAGAGAGAGAGGGAGGAGGAAGCAGGTTCCCCAAGGAGCAGAGAGCCTGATGCGGGGCTCGATCCCAGGACCCTAAGATCATAACCTGAGCTGAAGGCAGAGGCTTTAACCCACTGAGCCACCCAGGCGCCCCAGATCTTTTACTTCTTTAGATTTATTCCTAGGTATCTTATTGTTTTTGATGCAATTGCAAATGGGATCGATTCCTTGATTTCTTTTTCTGCTGCTTTGTATTGGTGTATAGAAATGCAATAGAGGGGCGCCTGGGTGGCTCAGTGGGTTAAAGCCTCTGCCTTCAGCTCAGGTCATGATCTCAGGGTCCTGGGATCGAGCCCCACATCGGGCTCTCTGCTCGGCGGGGAGCCTGCTTCCTCCTCTCTCTGCCTGCCTCTCTGCCTACTTGTGATCTCTCTCTGTCAAATAAATAAATAAATAAATAAATAAATAAAAAGAAATGCAATAGATTTCTACACATTGGTTTTATATCCTGGTGACTTTGCTGAATTCCTGTATAAATTCCAGTAATTATTTGGTGGAGTCTTTTGGGTTTTCTACACAGAGTATCATGTTGTCTGCAAATAGTGTAAATTCGACTTCTTCCTTGCCAATCTGGATGCCTTCTCTTTATGTTTCTTGGTCATCTGATTGCTGAGGCTAAGACTTCCAGGACTATGTTAAATATGGTGAAAGTGGATATCCCTGTCTTGTTTTTGACCATGGGGGAAAGGCTGTTTTTCACCACCAAGGATGATATTAGCTGTGGATCTTTCATATAGGGTCTTATGATGTTGAGGTATGTTACCTTTATCCCTACTTTGTTGAAGGTTTTTTGTTGTTGTTGTTTTTTTAAAGATTTATTTGACAGAGAGATCACAAGTAAGCAGGGAGGCAGGCAGAGAGTGAGGGGGAAGCAGGTTCCCCGCTGAGCAGAGAGCCTGACACATGGCCCTATCCCAGGACCCCGAGACCACGACCTGGGCCCAAGGCAGAGGTTCAACCCAGTGAGCCACCCAGGTGCCCCGGTTTTGTTTTGTTTTAAAGATTTTATTTATTCAGGGCACCTGTGTGGCTCAGTTGGTTAAGCGACTGCCTTCGACTTGGGTCATGATTCTGGAGTCCCAGGATCAGGGCCTGAAACGGGCTCCCAGCTCCATGGGGAGTCTGCTTCTCTCTCTGACCTTCTCCCCCTCTCATGCTCTCTCTTCCACTGTCTCTCTCAAAACAAAATAAATACAAATCCTTAAAAAAAAAAAAGATTTTATTTATTCATTTGAGAGAGCACAAGCAGGGGGAGAGGCAGAGGGAGAAGCAGATTCCTGCTGAGCTGGGAGCTTGACATGGGGCTTGATACCAAGACCCGCAGATCATGACCCAAGCTGAAGGCAGATGCCCAACCATCTGAGCCAGCCAGGTGCCCCTTGCTGGGGATTTTTATCAGGAAAAGATGCTGTATTTTGTCAAAATGATGCAGAGATGCTTTCTCTGCATCTATTGAAAGGATCATATAGTTCCTATCTTTTCTTTTATTAATATCATATATCACACTGATTGACTTACAAATATTGAAACACCCCTGTAGCCTAGGAAGAAATCCTACTTGATCGTGAATAATTCTTTAAATATACTGTTGGGGGCACCTGGGTGGCTCAGTGGGTTAAAGCCTCTGCCTTCGGCTCAGGTCATGATCCCAGGGTCCTGGGATCGGGCCCCACATCGGGCTCTCTGCTCAATTGGGAGCCTGCTTCTTCCTCTCTCTCTGCCTGCCTCTCTGCCTACTTGTGATCTTTCTCTCTCTGTGTCAAGGAAATAAATAAAATCTTTAAATAAATAAATAAATAAATATACTGTTGGATTCAATTTACTAGTATTTTATTGAGAACTTCTGCATCCACATTCATCAGGGATACTGGCTCTATAATTCTCCTTTTTAGTGGGGTCTTTGGTTTTGGAATCAAGGTAATGCTGGGTTTGTAGAAGTTCTCACTTCATATAGTATAACAAGACAAAACCATTTACAGAATTGATAAGATCCCTCAATTTTTATTAACCTGAATCTTAAATTTTAAGCATAAAACACTGAAAGTAACTAGTCTCTTGTTATACTGCCCTCTGGATTTCTTACATAGCAAAATTCTCTATGTTGCTCAATACAGTCCCATTTATTTTTCAATTAGCAATAATCGCACCTCATACAAACCTTATTGGCTACAATACTGCCACTGCACAAAGCTCGTCCCATTTATTTTTAATTTCAAAATGGCAAATTGGCCAGTAAGATTCAACTGTCAGGTCAATGCTCACAAGCTGCCACCATGCTATTTATATTACCAAGGAATTAATTAAAGAATGCTGCCCTAGAAAAAGGGAACTGAATACAATTATTTTAAGGTCCTCTACATGAAATTGATTCCCGCATTGATAATAATGAACTGTCATCCCAGGGCAAACACAGAACCACTTTATAAGTTTGGTATTTACTTCAACTAGCTCTTACTCATACTGATGTACAACAGCAACAAGACCTCAAGCAGATAATCTTAGTGTCCCACCTTGATTTGCTATGACTTCGCTCATTCCACTGCCTGTGACTGTTTGCAGGAAAGCAAAGTAACTCCTTCGCAACATTTGCTTCTCTAAAGCAGCGGACTGGTCATTTTCTTCTGCTGGTCGGAGCAATACCTCAAAAATTGCATGAAGTAGAGGCATGAACATTTGCTGTAAAAATGGAGATACCTGTATCTGAAGACAAAAAACAAAAATTACTATTTCAGAATTAATATGAAACTTAGAAAAACACATTTTACATAAAGCCTTTATGCAAAGTTTCTATTTAGGATATGTATTTACATAATTCTGTTAGCAAATATCAGTATTAGGACAAAAATCTGTGTTAAGCACATACATTATTTAAAACTTCAAAACTGTTAGTTCAACTCATTTCCTACAGTTAAAGAATCAGGTTAAAACAATAAGGATTCAGGGGCGCCTAGGTGGCTTAGTCATTAAGCGTCTGCCTTTGGCTCAGGTCATGATCCTAGAGTCCTGGGATGGAGCCCCTCATGAGGTTCCCTGCTCAGCAGGAAGCCTGCTTCTCCCTCTCCCCCCTTGTGTTCGCTTTCTTGCTCTCTTTCAAATAAATAAAAATCTTAACAAAACAAAACAAAAAAAAACAGGGAGTCAGATATATTTCACAACTGAATACTGCCATGAATTATCAAGAAATGAATTCTATTGCTAAATTACATGCAGAATTTATAAGACTGGGCTCTCAAGGCTTTACGTGCCTTGATACAAATTGCTTAACTTCTGTGTCTCAGTTTCTTCGTCTATAAAATACAATGGTTCTCTCTAGGGCTATTAGGAGGATCAAATGAATTAATGTACAAGAAAAGGCTTAGAACGGATTCTGAATAGAAAGCAACATGTTAGCCATTTTTATTTGCCAGTTTATACTTAGTTTACATCTCCTTATACAATAAAACTGACTTCAGCGCACTGAATTAACTTCAAACTCCTGCTTGGGCACCCAAGGTGCAAGTTTTTATTTACCTCTAGACATTTTAGTACTCAATGGCATTTTCATTTGCTTTTCTAAAATAGCAGACTGTTTCTTCTGCACAGAGCAGATAAGGTTTGTTTTTATTAAAACATCCATTAAGCATGGCCTATGTGTCAGGCAGTGTGAGAGACACTGGAGATGACAACAATATTTATGGTCTATGCCCTCAAGTGACTTCTATTAAAAAACAAAACAAGGGACGCCTGGGTGGCTCAGTGGGTTAAGCCGCTGCCTTCGGCTCGGGTCATGATCCCAGGGTCTTGGGATCGAGTCCCGCATCGGGCTCTCTGCTCAGCAGGGAGCTGCTTCTCTCCTCTCTGTCTGCCTCTCTGCCTACTTGTGTGATCTGTCAAATAAATAAATAAAATCTTTAAAAAAACAAAAAACAAAACAAAACAAAATGTATCTAAAGATCAATATATCTAATTTATAAGTCAGGAGATTCTCTGAGCCCTAAAAGGTCTGCGGTACCTTAAATTTGGCTGTAATCTGGTTGATAAGAGGAATGAACTCCTGGAGGTCTTTTGCTTCACAATCTTTGAGCATGTGTTCTGAGGCAGATGGGATGTATGGAAGAACTTCTTCCTCTAGGCAAATAATCATGCGATGAAGGAAAGTACGAACTCCACTTCTGAGAATATCCTTTTGCAGGGGACAACTGAGAGCTGGCAAGAATGTCTGTAAACAGTCCAGATAAACTTCGGAACAGCCACACTGTTTCACAGTCTGCTTGTTGCTGAAAGCTTTGCTGGTTCGGCTACACAAGCAAAATCAGGCAACTAGTTTTAACTTTTTGCTTTAATAAAAGTTTTATGGAGTAATGAAAAATAATGCACAGCTAATTACACATTTGACAAAACTAAGAAGCCAATTGTTTACATTCTATGTCACGACTGCTTCCATCTTTAGCTAATATGTCTATTTGTACTATTATTGCTTCCAGTTGCTATTCCAGAAAGGGTTCAAATTAAATGAATGAGAGGTAATTGATATAAACCTTCTAATGAGAACCCACCTAAATGTTTTACTAAAATCCTACTGATAAAGTATGTAGAAAAAAGGAAAAAAAATCCACTGCTATGACCAGGCTGTACTAGACAATCTACAAACTCCTGATTTAAATTTAGTAAACAATCTTTAGAATCAAGTTATTTATAAAACCTAACATTAGCTTTTGCATTGAAGTACTCTGAATACAATTTCTCTGTGCAGCTTCTAAATAGCAATCACTACAACTTTCACACTGTTATTGTTTGCCAATAAAATATATGGGCTGAGAGAAAGAAGAGGCCGACTGGGTAGTCTTCAGGACAAAATGAGAGAGCTAAAAGGAAGCCTCAACATTATCAGTATCGGGGCACCTGGGTAGCTTAGTGGGTTAAAGCCTCTGCTTTCGGCTCAGGTCATGATCCCAGGGTCCTGGGATCGAACCCTACATCGGTGTCCTTGCTCAGCAGACAGCCTGCTTCTCCCTCTGCCTGCTGCTCCCCGATAAATATTCTTTTAAAACACAAAAACAAAAAACTCTTCAGCTAATCCCCCACAACACATGAACTGTTTATAGTAAAGTCAGAGGAGTTAATGCCTCAGACAGCTGTCAAACCAGAAATGCAGAATGTTATGTGATCTATCCTCTTCTTCAGCTAAATCTTCTAATTCACTGGATTTAGAGAAGAAAGGTTTAGATAATTCTCTTCACAATTCGGTCTTTGAAATATGGGTGTGTGCTCGCTTCGGCAGCACATATACTGAAATATGGGTGTGTATGCCCAATTCTAACAGATCCATGTAAATGGTTCTGTGTGTGTATAGACACTCAATTTACAATTTTAATTATAATCACACTCACCTGGCAAATCCAACAGCATGGTTCAGACAGTCTGCTAGTGATGCCTGTCTTTCTTCGTCTTGTGCCAGCATCAATTTTTCTAACAGAATTTTAAACTTCTCCATTAGTGGGGTCAACAGATTTCTCATTAAGGCTTGTTTCCGTTCAGCTGGATATTCACTATTAACAATCAGCACTCCGGCTGTCTCATAAATAAACAGTTGATCATCGCTGCTCAACAAAGACTGGTAACCATTCTCCTAGAAAGAAATTCAGTCCTATTGGTATTTATCATTGTTCATTCCGTTCCTCTCATTTAAGCACAGTAAATCCCTCTATAAAAGTAGCTAAAGCATTTAAGTACCACTAGGACTGATTACTGCTGTAGCAGTTGAGAACACAAAGATAAAGGAGCTATATAAGGTACTTAAAAAATTGATACTTAAAACCCTATTAAGCAGACAACATCCAGTAAACACAATTTTAATGAAGTATTTTTACATACTAAAAAGAGACTATAGGTATAGTACAAGCCCTTGTTTATATGTCTGGTATAAAAAACATGAAAAACTTCTAATATTGATAAGATAATATGGCTAACGGGAACTTTTTTTAAAGTAGGCTTCATGCCCAGCATGGAGCCCAACACAGGGCTTGAACTCACAACCCTGTGATCAAGATCTGAGCTGACATCAAGAGTCAGATGCTTAAGGGACTGAGCCACCCAGGTGCCTGAGGACTTTCTGAATGCCTAAGTTTTATAAGTCAGTGTGAACTGCCACGGAAAATAGGCATTTATCAAATGAAGTACTTTAATATATAGGGTTCTGTAATATGCAAAGATAACTTAACCATATAATTCATTAGTAATCTTTCATGTAGCCTAATCATGTAACCACTATACCCTAAATACTGATATTTACTTAAAAGAATAAAAGTTTCTTTTTTTTTTTTTAAGATTTTATTTATTTGACAGAAAGAGACACAGTGAGAGAGGGAACAAAAGCAGGGGGAGTGGGAGAGGGAGAAGCCGGCTTCGGGGCGAGCAGGGGGCCCAATGTGGGGCTCGAACCCAGGACCCTGGGATCATGACCTGAGCTGAAGGCAGACGCTTAATGACTGAGCCACCTAGGTGCCCCAAATAAAAGTATTTTTATGTTTAACATTTCTCAAGTGGCTGCTCCAATAAAAACTTTTATCAAAATGAAAAAAAGTCAATGTCAGTATACAAAAACATGGAGAAGTCAAAACATAGTTACAAAGTAGCTCAACTTAAATATTTCTTGTGAAATGAATACCAAAATATGGACCAGCATTTAAATTCTATCCAAAGCCTTAAGTTACCCCCCAAAACTCAATCTAATGCATTCACTTAGAAGCCTAATCACTTAGCTTGGCAGTTTAGAATGGCTAATATGATCTTACAATAAGTAGGAAATAATTTAGAAATTGAATTTTTCCTTCTCCATAAAATACTTAAACATTTAACAGATGGCAGACCTTATCTCACTCTGCCAAATTTATCAGTCAGCTACTTTCCATTTTTATTTTTATTTTTTAAGAGTTATTTATTGGGGCGCCTGGGTGGCTCAGTGGGTTAAAGCCTCTGCCTTCGGCTCAGGTCATGATCCCAAGGTCCTGGGATCGAGCCCCGCATCGGGCTCTTTGCACTGCATGGGGCCTGCTTCCTCCTCTCTCTCTGCCTGCCTCTCTGCCTACTTGTGATCTCTGTCAAATAAATAAATAAAATCTTTAAAAAAAAAAAAAGAGTTATTTATTTATTGGCAGGTGGAACAGAGGGAAAGGGAGAGAGAAACTCAAGCAAACTCTGTGCTGAGTGAAAAGCCCAACTGGTGGTGGTGGTTGGGGGGGGGCGCTTGAACCCATAAACCTGAGATCATGACTTAGCAAAAACTAAGTGTTGGGGGCACCTGGGTGGCTCAGTGGGTTAAGCCTCTGCCTTCGGCTCAGGTCATGATCTCAGAGTCCTGGGATCCAGCTCTGAATCGGGCTCTCTGCTCATCGGGGAGCCTGCTTCCCCAGCCCCCTCTCTCTGCCTGCCTCTTTGCCTACCTGTAATCTCTCTGTCAAACAAATAAATAAAATCTTAAAAAAGGAAAAACCAAAAAACACCAAGTGTTGGATGCTTAACTGACTGTGCCACCCAGGCGCCCCTCCATTTTCATTAATTCTATTACTATTCTATTCTATTACTACTTTGTTTGCTAATATCAACACAATCTTGGTAAAGAGAACTAACTAATCCCTCAACTCTGATGAGGGAACTAACAGAACTAACACAACCCCTCATCTTTGCCATCACCACCCATTAAGAAAATTGTTTACAAGGCATTAGCATTAAAGGCTAAAGGTAGGTGTGGCATCAATGATACTTGGGGAAAATCTGTAATTTGGAAAGATACTTACAGGTGGAGAAAGCTCTAGTAAATCTTGTATTCTATTCAGAATATCCTCAATGAAAGGATTCATTTGTTTACTGAATGAAGGCAAAAAAGGAAAATCACAATTACCTACACCAGTGTACTCAAAATACCAAATTTCCTTTTAAAGAGGACAGAACTAAAAAGAAGTTCAATTCTAAGCAAGTCAGATGTTATCATTAAGACAAACTAGGATTTTTAAGAATTACAACCTTATAAGCCTAAGAACAAGTAGTTTTCATACCAAGAAAATGGTACTAGTAAAAAACACCACAAAACGGAAAGGTCAAAAAATTTATTTCTAAGAAATATATTATTTTGGATTTCAAATAAACCAGAGAGTAATCCACGGCAATAAAAACTGTTAAATAAATAACTAATGTCATTAATGATGATAGGTGTTATATATAAAAGTATGCAAACAAATCATTTCGCAGTGATGAACATGGCTAATGAAAAGTAAAAGAAGTCATAACATTAGGATACCAAGAAAGTACACCTGACTGAAAAACAAAACAAAACAAAAAACCAAATCTATCACAGGCTTTTAGAAAATAATATATAGGTCTTATTTAACAATCTTAAAAACAAAAAGTAAACATAACAGCTGACGTTTAGTACTTACTTCAGAGATTTGACAAATCTGGAAAACAGATAAGCAGTTCTGCTCCGTACTTTTGCACTAGAATGCCGCAGACCCCTATGATCTAAGAAAGCCATCTAAAGAAAGAGAGACACTTTTACTTAAAAACCAATTTTTTTAAAAAGCTTTTATTTATTGGGGCGCCTGGGTGGCTCAGTGGGTTAAGCCGCTGCCTTCGGCTCAGGTCATGATCT